>JASDQU010107713.1:246470-301999 GCA_032191745.1 Picea mariana | reverse complement strand
CTCTCTCTCTCTCTCTCTCTCTCTCTCTCTCTCTCTCTCTCTCTCTCTCTCTCTTTCTCTCTCTCTCTCTCTCTTGCCTATTCTACTGCCCTATTTCCACCATGAGATGGAAAGTTTTTTCGATGCACACTTATGCTTGGTTAGAAAAATTGAGCATCTTTCATTGTATTATTATATGGGAAGGGTTTGAACCCCTTCTTCTGAAATATGTTCTTATCTTTTCTCTTCCAATTCCTAGAAGTCTCTTTCTTATGCTTGGATTGATCATAAAAGCACTTGGCCTTCCTAATGGTATCCTCCAATGTTTTAGGTTCACTAAATTCAATTATTCCATGATAGGACTATGGTAACCCACTAAGAAAACATTGTATCCTTTATTTTTCATCCTTTAGGTAAGGAACCTACCTCAACATCTACAAGAATATCTTGGCATAAGTGTCCATGGAAAGATGCCCCAACTTATGCTCATTAAATTCTTTAATATTTCCATCGAAATGCTTTTATAATAAGTCTTCCTGAAGTACTTCTCAAACTGCTTCCAGATCATCTTTATTTCTTTCAACCCTTTTACTTCCTTGAGGTGATCCCACCATATGCAATCTCTTCCATTTAGGTTGAAAATGTATATTTCCTCCTTTGTATTTTTTGAGTAGTTGTGTAACTGAAAATAATTTCTCAATCGCAACTCTATGGGAATATTTTCAGCATGTTTTATTTTCTTTTCATCCTGATGCCTCTTCTTGGAAGAACTCCTTCCTACATTACTATTGGCTAATCCATGTTTTTGGGCATTTGAAGGGATTTTCAACCTCTCTGATTATTGTAACTTTGCATTAATAATGACTGGACCTTGTTGTATATGCTTCATAATTTCCAATAGGATATACAATAACACTTCATTCAGCTCTACCTTCTCGACCTAATCTTTCATGAGCCTCTCATGGTCCTCCTTGAAGATTCTGATAGTGGCTACCAAATATGGAGGGGTTTCTCTAGTCATCCGACTATTATATTCCTTGTCTCTAAAGTGTGAGGTGTCTTCCATGTTGTGTTGCACCATCCACCTCTAGTTTCCTTTCATTATGTCCTGTCTATTGAAATAGTAATCATTATTATCTATTACATCAACATTTTAAACATGCATCATGTGAAAAACAAAAATGATCTTAAATAGTCAAGTGGTCCTGGCGACCCATTCAAGCATAGAGTTTGAAATATTCTTTGATACCACTCTGTAAGACATCCAACCCTCTAACTCTCTCTTAGGCTGGTTAAACACTCATTTTTTTTATTTTCCTCAAGGAAAGTACTCGGGTTTACTTCTCCATTTACTGATTCATCACTATATGCATGAGGAGTTCTCTTATCACAATATTTATTTTGTTAAATATTACTTGTCTAACTCTTAACCACCAATGAAATCCCTCTAAGAAATTTAAGGCAATGACAAGGGACCTAAACATCCCCAATTGGAAATCTAAAACTTCCCCTTGCCACTAGATCAATGATCAACAATGATTTGGACCCCCACTCATTGGAATAGAAGGTCAAAAGTTTAGATTCTCATTCCAATAGCTTCTTTCTAATGGATCATTCTGATAGATCCTATGTCCCTCGTACTCAAAATACAAAGTCCTTGTTCATATCGATACCTCTACATACTCGAATACTATCACCTGTGTCTTCACCATTTTCTTGTATGAATAAGTGGGACCTGTTAGCACTTATTCTTGCAAGGCAATGTTTTTCCTTTGAAGTTGGCCATTGGGTAACCAAATGAGAGAAAAGGGGTTTAAAAATACACCATATTCATTTTTATCCAAATTCGAGGTGTGATTATGCAAAGGTGCACACATACCTAGTCGGCAAAAATCCATCAAGCACAGGCTCAATCTCAGCCGTCAGATCCATCAGATAAAATAAATTTATGGCCATCGGGCAATCGTGATTATATAGTTGCGCAAATTTTAGCATCAGACCAAGGCCCGAAATCATGAGATCTGGGTCATTCATTTCAGAGGGGCATGTGGCACACGATCAACATAGTCACTATTTCGTGAATTGGGAGGTCAAGACTTGATCACATCAGAGACTCCCGAAACTCGAAATTGTGAAAATATCACAACCATTGATCAAGGGAGAGATCTGGACCATTGGGTCATCTTTTCATGATTTCGTGAGTCAGGAAAGTAGGAGGGTGAATCCTGAAAACTCACGACATGTGAAATCACAAAATAATCAAGGTCGTCCATTCCAAAGGACGCGTGGCACAAGATTTGGGCCAAAGAAAAGTATTCCCAAGAATTTCGATGGTATTTGGTCCCACAATGACAATTTGATTTGGGTTTTCTAATGCAAAGATGCACATGGCAGTAGATAATGCGAAATTGTGATTTCGCATATCAGAGGTTCGAGCATGGAGCATAGTGCAAACTCTCGACACGCGAAATCGTGAAGCACTCAAATTTTTGGGCCCATGGTCATAGCCCGTGGCCCTATGGTGTGTGGGTCCGAGAAGAATATTAGCACCTATCACGTAGAGCTGGTGACATGGGGTCTTCAGGGAAGCAATCTTGGCCGTCAATTTTAGAGCAGATCCGAGCGTCGATCTGGATATGACCATTTCACGATTTCGGGCATCACGATGTTGTGAATCAAGGGGAGTGAGAACTCCCGATATGAAAAGTCGTGAAACATTATAGGGGATAAGTGCAGGTTCATGGCCCGAGGTCATGTGGAACGATGGAAAGGAGCTACGCCAAAGGGCCAAAAGTGCATGTATTGATTGTAGAAGAAGAGCAGCAAGGCTTGAAGCACCGAGATTTATTTGAAGAAGTCATGGCACCGCTTGTGGAATTCATGGATGTCAGAACTCATCTCGATCCCAATGAAGGCATTTAATGGAAATAGGGGGTGGTGGTTGAAGCCTTGTTTCACCCCATTAATGGAAAGCAAGAAAGGATGGTCGTGGCGGCTAGCTGACAACCCAGAGCTCCTCTGTAAATGGGTTTTCTTGCAAAGTCCATACTGTTTTACTTTCACATCTAACAGAGGAAAACATGTGAAGTTTGACAGGAGAAGGAGGAAATGCAAAGCTTTGAATGTAGTGGTCTGATCGTATCCCTGAGGCCCATGAGCAGTTTCGAATATTTATACTCAATTTTGATATTTTGTAAGCATTGTCGATGGTTGAGCTATGCTCCTGTATTGTAAAGTTTTGAGGAAGTGTCGGTTCCTCTGGTTATGCATCTGTATTTGAGACTTCTTGTTTAATGAAAGTTAGCTTCTTTCTGTATCTTTGTAAACAATTGTGTTAAAACACTCAGAATTGGAGGATCTAGTCGAGGGTAGTTATGTTGTTGTGATGTAGGTTTGATCACTACAACATTTTCACTAGTTTTAATCAATTTCCTTTGTTATCATTTCCCTCTTACACTAAGTAGCTCGAAATTGGTGGATCTAGTCGAGTTGTTACAGTAGCATTTTGATGTAGGTTTGATCATCATACTATTATAACTGTGTCGTTTAGGCATATCTTAGTGTCTGAAACTTCGGGTCTAAGAGGATCTTTTTCTTGAATATTTTCTTCCTTAGGCTGTTGGAAGACTGGATGTCCATAGAAAAACTTACATTTTCTCACCAAATCTTCCCTCTTCTCATTTTAAAATCAACTTCCTTACTGGAGTTAGATCAAGACCTCACTTGGTTATGTTTTTCCTGGTCCAGGATTCTGAGTTAAAGCGGTATTCTCTTGGGTTTGCCCCCATTCAACCATCCTTATTCATTCATTGTAACATATAAAACTGATGGGTATCAAGCTTACCTCTACTGCAATCTAGAGGTGACTTCTAGTGCTAACATTTCTAGCATGGTTGTCGGGGATGAAATTGAATATTTTCCCTGGGATTGAACGACAAAGCTTACTAGTTCTAAAAGTGCATCAAAACGTAGTACTTCAAATATTGCACCTGGCGAATCCACTGTTTTAGTGTGACTACTTCTAGCACACCTGAAAGCTGACCCAGAGGAGCTTTCTCGAGAAGGTTTTCAACAGCTTCCTTCTTAGCTTGAGAAGTTTTATGGGTAACAACAACGATAATATCTGGCCTTTGATGGTGAACGAAGGCCAGACACACTCATTGTTCATATCATTCACTTGGTGACTCCATGGTTGAGGAATCGTTTGGAAACTCCATTAGTTTGAAATGGAAAAAATCTTGGCTCAGAGGTTTGCTCCTTTTAATTTTTCTGTTGTTCCTGGTTTTCCTAATGTTGTCCCTACTATGGATGAATGTGGGTGATTATTTGCTCAGCGTCTCTGTGGGTTTCATGAACTCATCCATCAATAGGATATACATCACAAGGATGTATTATTAAAAATTTTCATGTTCTCATTAGTAGGGGATGCTCATGAATGGTATCATTCTTTACCCCCTTCTAGCATCTCCTCCCTGAGAGAGTTTCATGCATCCTTCAGTAGGCACTGTCAAAGGCATTATTCCTATGAGTTAATCCGTCATAATTGTTGTGAGGAATATGAAGGCCATGATCAAGATGTGTTTGTGTCTTATGAAAGCTGCGAGGGTGAGGACCATGAAGAGAAGGATGCTCTGGGCGAGTTGACAGAGCTAGTAGAATATCTCTCTGCAGAGATGGAAGAGTTGAAGGCAGACCATGATTGTTGCCTTTTTGAATAAAATATAGAGGATTTTCCATTTCTTGAATATGTTGTTCTTGGCAGCCCTATTGATGAGGGTAGTATTCAATATTCCATGGTGGGAGAGACATTAGTTTCTTCCCCTCATAAGCATGTTGTCTCGGTTTTAAAGGAACGAGCCATTGTGGAGGAGGATTCTTCTATTTTTCTTCACGTGATTTCCCATGATGTGTTTACATTTGGGACTGAAAAGAAGGACCAGGAGATCATTCCACTTTGGCCTGTTGCCCCTAGATTTGAAGATTATTCAGATGAAGAGCAGCAAAGCCCCACATCACAGTTGACCGACCAGAGAAGTGACCAACCTGTATATGACAGTTACGAATCAAGTTCTGAGATGGATGTGTAGAATTTCCAAGAACAGATTGTCAAGCCTTATCCTCTGTTCATTAAACAATATTATATTGAGGAAATCATCCCTCCTAAACCTGTCGAAGACACTAAGCAGAAAGATGAAGAACAGAGTTTTCCCACAGGTCTTGTTTATGATTATTATGAATCTAACCCTTGGGAGAGCCAAGAAGAAGAACCAGAAAAACCAGAGGAGCAAGAGAAGGAGCAGTTTATATCTTGTTTAGAACCTGTTAATGAGTATCCATCACCTGAGATTAGTCATCCTGTATCAACTGATCACCCTCCTGTACCTACTAGAGAGATTCAGCCATGTGTGAGTAGTTTCATAACATGGATGGCCACCTGTTACAAATTTTCAGGAGTTTTCCATTTGTCCTATGAGCCTATGAAGGAGTACATGGATTTGTACTTCCTTCATGTTTTGAAGTTTCCCAACTTTATCCTAACCTTAGCGTTAGGAGGAAATCTAAAGGATGTAACCGTTCTGTTGTCGTGGTTGCATCAGCTGCTAGTGATCACCAACAGAGTAAAGGAGCTTCCATTTGGGAAGTTACTTGATTGGATATGGTGGAAGTTTGCTTTCACCTAGCACTATGTAAAATTTTATTAGTTTAGGACTGTACATAAATAATCTCTTTTAGGCATGTGTGTTTATTTTTGTTTTTACTTTCAGCCTGTATTTTTAGCAGTGTGTTTTGAGCTTGACTACATAGCCCGACAGAAGGCGACTAGAACTGAAAAAGGAGATCTTAGAGCCTCGTAGGGAGGACTCTATCCCCCATGGATCCTAATATTAGCACTTATTCTTGCAAGGGGATGTTTTTCCTTTGAATTTGGCCATTGGGTAATCAAATGCAAGAAAAGGGGTTTAAAAACCCACCATATGCATTTTTATCCAAAGTCAGGGTGCGATTATGCAAAGGCATGCACATACCTGGTCGGCAAAAATCCATCAAGCACAGGCTCAATCTCAGCCATCAGATCCATCAGATAAATTAGATCGACGACCATTGGGCAATCGGGATTATAGAGTTGTGCAAATTTTAGCATCAGACCAAGGCCAAAATTGTGAGATTTGGGACATTCATTTTAGAGGGACATGTGGCGCACAATCAACATAGTCACAATTTCACGAATCGGGAGGTCGAGATTCGATCACATCAGAGTCTCTTGAAATGTGAAATCATGAAAATATCACAGTTGGTGATCAAGGGAAAGATCTAGATCGTTGGTTCATCTTTTCGCGATTTCATGAGTCGGAAAAGTAGGAGGGTGAGTCCTAAAAACTCGCGACATGCGAAATCGTGAAATAATCAAGGTTGTCCATTCCAGAGGATGCGTGGCGCAGGATCCGGGCCAAATAAAAGTCTTCCTAGGAGTATCAATGGTATGTGGTCCCACAATGACAATTTGATCTGGGTCATCTAAAGCAGAGGGGCACGTGGTAGTAGATAATGCGAATTCGAGATTTCGCATATCGAAGGTTCGAGCATGGAGCACAACGCAAACTCTAGACACGCGAAATCGTGAACTGCCCAAAGTTTGGGCCCATAGTCATAGACCATGTCCCTATGGTGTGTAGGTTTGGGAAGAATATTAGCACTTGTCACATAGATTTGGTGACGTGGGGTCTTCAAGGAAGCAATCTTGGTCGTAAATTTTAGAGCAAATCTGACCGTCGATCTGGATATGACCATTTCGTGATTTTGGGAATCGCGATGTTGTGAATCAAGGGGAGTGAGAACTCTCGATATACGAAGTCATGAAATGTTATAGGGGATAAGTAGTGTAGACCCCCAAACCCTCAGGTCGAGATCTACGTAGGATCGTTCTAAATCTTCCCTCCCGAGTCTGATTGACTCTTTAATTTCCCCACAGGGAATCCCACATACACGCACACAATAGTGTTTTCCACAGGTCCTTATGAATTGAGCCTATGTGAACAAACACCAGGCGCCAACCCAAATCTCTTTGACCACAATAACGTCGCGCCCTTCACTAATTCAGGACTTTGGGTTTCGCAATTTCGCGATCCTTGATGTCGAGTTTCTCTCCCTCTACTGCCGAAACATGAAATGTCGATTCACCGAAATGTTTGGCAGCGTCCTCCTCCACAGTCGTATCATGTCTTGCTATTTTGGGAATCCTGGAATAAAGAATCCCTATCTCTCGTCTTCGAAAATTTCAAAATGTCGAACCCCGATGCGTTCATCAAAGATTGGCTCCCCTATGGGACTTTTCGTCGATTCGGATTTTTGAACTTTGCGTCTTCGCGAATCCTGATGCAAGGCTTCCGGCTCTCCAACCTATGAAACCCTTAAATAGTCAATGAATTTTTTACTACGCCTGGCGACAAGTATGACACCTATCTTTCCCACTGTCCTCTATCACTTCTAAACCCCGAATTCCAAAATGGCACTTTCCACAGGGTCAATGACTAATAAGTCTTCGTTCGATCCAACGCTTATGCTTCTCTGCAGCTCTCTTGGATCCTACGATCCTCGCTATTTCGTGGATTCTCCACAGAGAATTTTGACCGCTCATTTTCTCCTGGACAGCTTCTGCGAAATAAACCAATGTTCTCCCTTCTAAAGTTTACTTCTGCTGGATGACTTCAACCCTCATCTCCCTTTGAAGTAGTTCAACCTCCATCCTCCTTTGAAGTGTTCAAAGGTGTTATCCCTCCTGAGCTTTCAATTACAACTCAAACTTCCAAAAGGGTTCCTGCTCGCACTCCTTGCAGTAGACTTTCAAATACTCCTGGGTATTTGATCTTTCGACTATGTGCACTCCCTGTAACATCATTCCTTCAACTCTCCCCTTGGTTGATAAGTTCTAAGCTTTCAACCAGCCTACGCACACCTTTCATGACTTTTGTGCTTCACTTTCTCTTCTGCTGGAATGAGAACAACGGTATCCCTCCTGAGCTTTCAAAGATAAACTCTGAACCTTTGTCAATGCACTCCTTGCAGGAACTCTCACTCAAGAAGAGAAACAATTGAAACTCATTCTCTCTCTCTCTCAGACTTTAAACATTCAACATGAAATCATACATGCACAACATAGCCTCATAAAAAATGCATAACAGAGAGAATATAACCACTGTAAGCATACCATTCACCATGTATAAACAGAAAACATCATAACACCATGAAATCTGATTCAAAGCGTCTTAGATTAATTCAAGCTCCTATACATGGGTCTTTCTCTCATTCTCTGCTACACTCTATGCTAATGTTCTAATGATCCAATAATACAAAGACGAGGGTGTCTATATCTGTTTTTTCCTCCTGCTCTTCTAAACTATCTAATCTATAATTCAAATCTACCTACTTTCATTAACTATGCATAAATGCCTCTACATTCTACAGATGAGAGTGAATCGCTTGTTGAGTCTCCATTTTGACATGTATAATGCCCTATCCTACCTTGTATTCAAGCCCTTTTTCCCTATGATATAAGCCTATACTTGGCTTTTTCCTCCAAAAGCATATCTAATGACCTTGTTCATGTACACAAGAAGTAACATATGATTGAGACATATTTTGTTTATTTTCTTGAGTTAATTCAATTAAAATTCTTGATTTTGTATAATCCCAATTGTTTTACTCCTAAGCAGTCTATTTCGGTACCTCAACATTGATCTGGTACCAACAGACTCGCACAACAGTGATCCGATACCAACATAATTGATCTAGTATTGCCCTGAGCTATTCCGATACCAAACAACTATGCCTATTCTAGTACCAATGTAAATGTGCTATTCTGGTACCAAACAACTGTGCCTATTCCGGTACCAGTGCGACTGTGCTATTCCGGTACTAGATGACTATGTGTATTCTGGTACCAATTGCTATTTCCAAAAATGGTTTGTTGGACGAATCTGTTGTTGAAGATTTCGAGCAGTCAGTTGAATAGAAGCTTCCAAATCAGTTTTGCAGATTACGAGGGACTCCATCACTCATGCACTTCGTGTCATGAGGATGGAGTTGATTCTTAGAGATTCGATATCAATTGTAATGTCTTTTAAAAATGTTTAATAATTATCCTTAGATCTGGATCATATCATCTCACCTTATTTATAAGGGATGATGTATAGGACATAGGATACACAGAGATACCTATGGATGTAATGGACAGAATGATTCATTTTCCATAAAATACAAGATGATGAATTGTTGATTCGATTTTACAAGTTGAAGGAATACAAATGAGTTGTTGTGCAATTTCTGGGTATGATTAGAACGTCTTAGTCTGTTATCGTTTTAGAGGTACCTTATTGGTTCGGCAAGGGCCCATCGTCCCAACAAAGGTAAACCTCCTTGTATATTCTTTGTGTGATTTTGTGATTATTTAACAATTTTGTTTTGTTAAAAATTTCAAATGTATTTTAATTACAACATAGAATCACTTGCTTTTGAATCAGTGTGAGAAGTTATACATTGGACAACATAGTTAGTTTTCTTTCTTTTCCTGTAGGGTAACATTTAAGAATCTAATGTGTGGAAAACAAATATTTTTATTCTGAGTTTGAGATAGTATTTTTCTTAGTGGGTACAGGAATAATATGACTTCATCTTTTACCCTCATGTTCCATAATGAAGCCGCTCAATTGTATTGATTGTTTTATGTACTACACAGGTTTGATTGAACAGAATTGAGTTATTATTTGAATTTTGTTTAAGAGTTTCTAAAGTTGATTGTTGATTTCTGTTTTTGATTGCTACAAGAAACAAGATCTGAGTTCATCTTCTTATTTCATGAGACTATAATGAATAGATTTGTTATGTAAGCAAGACCCTTTTCGATTGAGTGATTGCTTGAGAGTTTTACCATGAACCTTATCTTCTGTTATTTCTGAAGTGTGCCCAGATTTCATTGTTAGTTGTTGTTAAGGACATTAGCTACAGATAACAAGTTTAAAGTCCATATTTCCATTTCATGAGCTTGTAAATGGACAAAGCATTATCTGAGCAAAATCTTTTGAGTGCATGATTGCAAGTTTTGCTTTCTAATTTCCGAATTGTGTGAAGAGTGTTATCATTGAAGTGTGAAAACAAAGTATTGGTTTTTAGATGATTTTCTTGATTGAACTATACTCATTAGACATAGGAACCTACCTGTTATCGACACATATAATGTATCAATTATATTGATTACGAATTCCGAATTGACATTTAAATGAGTGTAAGATCTATATTGGACATATTATTACACCAACATCGCTCATGATCTGTTTACAATATGCAAGTACTCTTCCCTTTAACCATTACATTAATGTTTCAAAAACATTTCAAAAACATGCACTGGTGGTTTTCCAGCTGTCTTTCGCCTTCACGCTCGTTTGGTTGCTAACGATGCTCCTGCATCATACTCTCTCGCTTGAAAATTTTCATGAAATCCTATTCATGAGCTCTTGCACGGTCTTCCCATGCTTCTGAATTTCTGCCTCATCTTCCCAACTGGAATCTTCAACTGGATGTCCCTTCCATTTGACCAAGTATTCAAAATACTATTTTCTTCTGGTCTTTCTGCTGATTCTCTTGTCAATTATTCTTTCCATCTGTGGATTTTCAGCTACAGGAATTTGTTTGGTCCACTGAAGCTCTCTCTATTCATTCTCTGCCTCTTCTTCTTCATCTCTATAAGGGTACAAATCCACAATATTGAATATCGGTGAAATTCTGACCCAATCGGGTAATTCAATCTCATATGCATTTGCCCCAATTTTCTTCATGACTCTACATGGACCAATCTTTTTCATCTTTAGTTTGTTATATGTTCCTCTTGGAAACCTTTCCTTCCTCACATGTGCAAGAATCGGATCACCAACTTCAAATTAAAGTTCTCGCCTGTGTTGATCTGATCTGCGCTTGTATTCTTGATTTGAACTCTGCAATCACTCCTTAACTCGGCTGTGAAGCTCCTTCATTGCTTCTGCAAAGTCCTCTACACTAGCACTTTTGAATTCATCTTGTTCTGAATCTTTCAATTCAGAAACTCCCCTTGGCTGCATTCCATATACAATTTGGAATGGACTCTACCATGTGCTTCTATTGATTGAATCATTATAAGAAAATTCTGCCTATGGCAAAATCTGGTCCCACTGACTGTGGTGTTCAGTCACTAGGCTCCTCAGCAAATCTCCCAAGCTTCTTTTCACAACTTCTATCTGCCCATCCATCTAAGGATGATACGCTGAGCTAAAAGACAAAATTGTCCCCAGCTTCTTCCATAAAGTCCTCTAGAAATTTCCTACAAACCTAGTATCTTGATCAAAAACGATACTCCTTGGCAAGCCGTGAAGTCTGACGACTTCTTTGAAAAATAGGTTCGCAATATGAGTTGCGTCGCTAGTTTTCTGGCATGGTATAAAATGTTCCATCTTGGAAAATCTGTCTACTACCACAAAGATCGAATCACAACCTCTTTGCGTTCTTGGCAGTCTCTATATGAAATCCATGCTCACTGCGTGCCACGGTCTTTCTAGTATTAGTAATGGTTGATATAACCCTGTGTTCTTCCTTTTCCCTTTTGTGTGTTGACAAATCCTACATCTTCCCACAAGTTTCTTAACATCTGTCCTCATTCCTGGCCAAAAATACGAGCCATTCAATTTTGAGAACGTCTTATCATGACCAAAGTGTCTGGACAATCCTCCATTGTGCTTTTCTTTCAACAGATTCTCCCTCATGGAGCATTTTGGAATACATAGCTGATTGCCCCTGAATAGCAATCCATCCTATATCATGTATTCAATCCATTGGGTTTTTTCCCTAAGAATTGGATTCTCAGACGCCTCATATGCTTCCTTAAAATCTGGGTCATCCCTGTACATTTATTTGAGGTTATCAAAACCCAAAGTTTTGACTCTGAATTCCTACATAACCAAACATTTCCTACTCAAAGAATCAGCAACTTTGTTAGCAGTTCTAGAAATATGCTTAATCACAAAAGTAAAATTCTGCATGTATTCAACCCATTTAGCATGCTTTTGGTTCAGCTTGTCCTGCTGAGTCACAAATTGCAAAGCATGATTATCGCTGTACAAAACAAACTCTTTAGGGACCAAATAATGTCTCCATTTCTTCAGTGCTTGTATGACTGCATAAAATAATTTGTCATATGTTGAGTATTTAATCTTCACTTCATTCAATTTCTCGTTGAAGTATGCAACCAGCCTATCGTCTTGGCTCAAGACCGCTCCAATTACAAACCCACTCACGTCACACTTCACCTGGAATGTCTTGCTAAAATCTGGCAAAACCAAAATTGGCTGCTCAGTGATCTTCTTCTTCAACAGATTGAAACTCTTCTCTGCTTCCTCTGTCCAATGAAAAGATTTGTGTCTTTTCTTCACCATATCCATCATCGGTGTGCTAATCCCATTGAAATTTCGGATGAATTTCTTGTAGAAACTAACTAAACCATGGAAGCTTCGAACTTCAAACAAACCTTTCGGTGATGGCCAATTCTTAATCACTTCTACCTTATCCAGATTCATTTTTAGCTCATTTGCAGAGATAACAAAACCCAAATAAATGAGTGATGTCCTCATAAATGATGATTTATTCATATTTATCAGCAATTTCTCTTGCTGTAATCTCCTCATCGCTGTAGCTAAATGCTTCAAGTGTTCTTCTTTTGTCTTGCTGACAATCAATATATCATCAAGATATACAATGATGAATTTCTCGATGAACTCCTTCAGGACTTCATTCATCAATCTCATGAAAGTACTAGGTGCATTTGTTAAGCCAAATGGCATAACAATCCATTCATACATCCCTTCATTCATTTTGAATGTTGTATTCCATTCATCACCTTCCCTCATACGAATTTGATGATACCCGCTTTTCAAATCAATCCTTGAAAAAAAATTTACTCCACTCAAGCAATCCATCAAATCGTCCATCCTTGGTAATGGAAATCTGTATCTGATGGTATCTTGTGTGCCAACATACTCAACTCTGATGTTCTTTTCTAAAACCTTCTTCCGTAGAAAGTGATACTTGATTGGAATGTGCTTCTTCTTGGAGTGCATCACCAGGTTCTTTGAGATACTGATGGTGATTGTATTATCACAATAGATTGGAATGGGCTCATCATACTCAACCTGTATATATTTAATAGTTAGTTTCATCCAAAGAACCTATGTACAACATGATGTTGTTGCAATATACTCTGCCTCGGCTGTAGATAAAGATATTGATKATTGTTTCTTGCTTAGCCACGATACTAAACACTCACCTAAGTAGAACGTTGCTCCATTGGTGCTTAGTCGATCATCAATACAACCTGCCCAATCTACATCTGTGTAGGCAATAAGTGATAGATCCTTTCCTTTTGGACACCATAATCCAAACTCATCTATTCCTTTGAGATATCTGAAAATCCTCTTCACTACTAATACATGTGATTCCTTTGGTGCTTCTTGAAATTGTGCCACCTGTCCAACTGCCTGCACTACATCTGGTCTGGATGTTGTCACATATAGTAGTCTGCCAATCATTGACCTGTATTTCCTTTGATCTGTAGACTTCGAATCATCATCTTTGCTCAACTTGCAACTGGTTTGCATGGGAGTGATAATTGGTTTGCAATCTTCCATTCCGAACCTCTTTATCATTTCTCTGATATACTTGGTTTGAGAAATAAAAATTTCTTGGTTGCTTTGATGTATCTAAAGTCCCAAAAAGAAGGATAGTTCTCCAAGTAATGACATTTCAAATTCATTCTGCATATATTTTGCAAATTTTTGGCTTAACCTGTCATCATCACTACCAAAAATAATGTCATCAACATAAACTTCAACTAATATAATATTACCTTGACTTACCTTGATGTAGATGTTGTTGTGTGCACTTCCTTTTCTGAACCCTGCCTATTGCAGATACTTATCCAGTCTAGAGTACCATGCTCTAGGAGCCTGTTTTAGACCATACAAGGCCTTCTTTAATTTACACACATAATCTGTGTTCTCTGACAACTGAAATCCTTCTGGTTTTTCAATGTAGACTTCTTCTTCAAGTTCCCCATTCAGAAAAGATGATTTTACGTCCATATGATATACTTTAACATTTTTGGAGCATGCATAAGCTAAAAGAAAACAAATTGCTTCCATTCTGGCAACTGGGGCAAATGTCTCTTCAAAGTTAATTCCTTCAATCTGTGCATATCCTTTACATACCAATCTATCTTTTTTCCTTGTAACTTGTCCATCTTCATTTAATTTATTCCTGAAAACCCATTTTGTGTCGATCACATTCTTATTCTTTAATCTTGGAACCAATTATCAAGTGTCATTTTTCTCTATTTGATCCAATTTTTCATCCATGGCCTTATTCCAAAATTCATCCTGGTTGGCTTCTTCAAAACAGTTTGGTTCAATTATATATAAGAGTTCTAGGTGTGTTTGTTCTGTTGAACAGATTCTTCTTCTAGTCTCAACTCCTGCATCTTTGTTTCTGATAATCTGATCTGAAGGATGATTCTTCTGTACTTGTTTACTAGGTGTCTTTGGAGACACTTGTTGAACTTGTTCTTCTTCTTCTATCAGATTCTCTTCATATTCCTCTTCTACTTCTTTTTCATCTTCTGATTCTTCTTCAAAGGGTTGTTTCATTGATTCATTTTCTTCTTCCTTTGATTATGGTCTACCTGTTTCATCAATTGTCATGTTGATGCTTTCCACAACTTTGTTCAATCTTAGATTGTAACACTTGTATGCTTTCCTTGTACTTGAGTAACCAACAAGTACTTCTTTGTCCACACAATATTCAAACATTCCCATTCTGCCATATTCTCTTTTGATATAGCATTTCATTCCAAAAACTCTAAAGTGCTTCACATTTGTTGGTCTTCCTTTCCATAGCTCGTAAGGAGTTTTGTCAGTGTTGTTTCTGAGCATTACTCTGTTTTGAATGTGAAATGTTGTATGCATTGCCTATTTCCAAAAAATATCTATCAATTTTGAATCCATTAGCATTGTTCGATCCATTTATTGTACTATCATGTTATTTCTTTCAACAACTCCATTCTATTGAGGTGTCCTAGCAATGGAGAATTGCCTTGTTATTCCATTATTGCTCCAATAGTCCATAAATTCCTTTGAGGTGAACTCTCCTCCATCATCAGATCTCAAGAATTTGATTTTTGAATCCATTTCATTTTCAACCATTTCCTTGTAGATCTTGAAGTTTTCAAAAGCTTTTGACTTATTCTTGAGAAAGAAAACTACAGTCATTCTTGTATAATCATAAACTAATAACATAAAGTATTTCTCACCTTTTAAGCCCTTTGTTGTATTTGGTCCAACTAGATCAGTATGCACAATTTCCATTGGTCTTTTCGTTGAATATTCCTTTGATTTGAACCTGGTCTTTGTTTTCTTTCCTTGTTGACAATTCTTGCATAAAGTATTGGTTGGCTTCATGATCTAGGGCATTTCTCTGACTGCTTATCTTTTGCTAACTTTGACAAGGTTATCAAAATGTATGTGACCCATTCTTCTGTATGTGACCCATGCTTATCTTTTGCTAACTTTGACAAGGTTATCAAAATGTATGGTGCCATAGCCAAATTTCATCTTCCTTTCCTACACAACACTTTACATTTCCAATTTCACTTAACACATATATGTTGCTTGAAGTTCTTGCAGCTGTAGGAATCAATTTCCCTGAACCTTATTTTCTTATCTCACACTTTTGTGAATCGAAAGTAACTTTATGACCTTGGTCACACATTTGACTCACACTTAGAATATTATGTTTCATATCTCCTACTAGTAGAAAATTTTCTGCCTTTTCATTCTTGTTCCCAATTCGGACTGTGCCTTTTCCAATGATTTTGGCTGACTCATCATTTTTGAAGGAGACTGATCCATCTCTTTCCTTTCGTAATGTAAGAAACTTGTCTCTATCACCTGTCATGTGTTTTGAACACCCACTATCAACATACCAACCATGTTTCTTCTTCTTATCTTGTAGAGAAATTATGCATTCTTCATTGCTATATTGATCTTGCTTTATTATCCATGTCCTTTTTTGAGGTTCCTGTCTGTGACTATTGTTATTATGTTGAAGTTCTTTAGGAGGGACTATCATTATGCACTCTTTGGCCATGTGTCCAAAATTGTTACATTTGTAACATTCCACTTTAGTGCTCAAAGATTCAAACCTGTTGTAACTTCTTCTTTTTCTTTCACTCGGCATTCTTGAATAACCCCTTTGTGTATGACTCTCAAAGTTGTTATTGTTCCTGTTGTTAGCTCTGCAATTTATAGATTTATGTCCAAAATTATTACATGCATAACATAAACCAAAAAATAGAGTTTGATACTTGGGCGTTGAGGATCTTCTGAAAGGAGGTACTCTTATGAATTCTTCTTCTTCTTGAGGCCTATCTATTGTTTGTTGATTCTGAAATATGAATCACCTTGGTGGAGGAGTGTCCCTGTAATCTTCCTTGTATATCCTTCTATCCCCTTTGATTGTTTCTACATAGTTTTTTGGATATGTTTATTGCTCTGTTGTTTTGGAGCTTGATCCCTTTTCTGTCTGATTGTATCCAAGTCTAGTCTTATCAAAATGAGATTTTTGACTGCTGATAATGTCATCCAAAACTTTTGATCTATTCTACATATTTTTCTTTTGAATATCCTTTCTTAATGTGACAATTTATGCTTTCAAGTTTCCAATGATCCTGTCCTTTTCTTCTAGTTGTTCTTTGAGTGTTTCTTCAATTGTTTTATCTTCTTCTATTTGAACCTTCAATTTTGTGATCATTTTTTCTAGTTCTTGAGTGTCTTCTTTCTTGTCTAGTTCTTCTTGTAGTTTCTTTTTTTTTTCTTTTCTCTTCTGATAACTTCTATGGAACACATTAATTATTCTCAAAAGTTAACTTTTGTCTCTTCAATTTCTTCTTCGACTTCTTCATATTCTTCTTTGGCTTCTTAATATTCTTTTTCGGAGTCTTCTTTATCAGAGTCTTCTACTGCCATGAATAGAACTCTTCCTGTCTCACTGTCACTGACTTCATCTTCATCTGATGATCAGACGTCTTCTTTGGTGCATAAGCTTTTCTTGAAAAATTTCTTTGTAGTTCTTTTTCCTTTATATGTTTGTTTGCCTTTTGAATAACCTTCATCGTTTCTCTTTTTCTTATGAGTAAATTTGTTAGCAAAATGACCAAAACCATCACAATTAAAACAAATTAAAGTGATCTTACCTCTATACCTATCGTTGGTTCCTTTGTGCAGTCTTTTGACGAAGTTGGCCACTTCTTCATCATCTTCTGAGACGTCGTTGTTGCTGCTATATTATTCTTGTTTCTTTTTCTTTTGCTTTGATCTTTTGGATGCTTTGAAGGATGCTTCTTTTACTTCTAGATTTTTCTGTTCAGTTCTCATTTCATATGTTGTGAAGATTCCATGCAGTTCATCCATCCTCATTGAGTTTAGATCTAATCTTTCTTCTAGTGTTGATATCTTAGGGTTAAATCTCATAGGAAGAGAGCTTAGTACCTTTTCAACAATTACAGATTCTTCAATTTCTTCTCCCAATCATATGATTGCATTTACTGTTTCATCAATTCATAAGAAGTAGGTTGCAATATTCTCATCTTCCTTCATTTTTAGTTGCTCGAACTGACCTCTTTAAGTTTGATGCTTTGCTTCTTTGACTTTTGTATATCCTTCATAAATATCTTGAAGCTTGTCCCAAATCTCTTTAGCAGATTTAAAATGTGCAACTTTGGTGAATATTGTTTCATTGAGACCATTCAAAAGTGAATTTGTGGCTTTGGAATTATTCTAACCAAGTTTCATTGCTTTGTCATTTGTTGGTGGAACTGCTTGTGCTATGTATCCATCTACAATTGATTGCCAAATTTCAAATCCCTGTGCCTGTGTGTGTGTGTGTTNTATATATATATATATATATATATATATATATATATATATATATATATATATATTCAACCTTATGCTCCAAAAAGCATACTTTTGTCCATCAAACTGTGGTATTCCATTTTATACAATTTGTTTCTCTCCATGATCTACCTTTCAGTGGTTAAATTGATTTCTCAAGGAACCCGCGTTGATACCAATTGTTGGATTACTGAGAGGGGGGGATGAATCAGTAATAGTGAAATTATAGTCCTTTTCAACCAAATAATCCAAGTGTTATGTCAATGTAGAATTATTATCCAATAATGAGCAATACGAAATGAACAATCACACACATACACAATACACCAGTGTTTTAAGTGGAAACCCAAAGTGGGAGAAAACCATGGAATGCTTTTTATTATATGTCTTGAAGAATTACATTCATTGGAAGCACCAACTTCCTTTGTTTTCCAGCTACAACTGGAAGGAGGTTGAAACCCCCTAGTTTCTCAGGCTACAACCTGAGGGAATATCCAACTCCCTAATTCTTTGGCTACAACCAGAAGGAGGCTACAACCCCCTATGTTCTCCAGCTACAACCTGAAGGTGGCTACAACCACCTATCCTTGCCCCTTCCAACTACCCTAAAGTATAAGTAGAATAATGGAACCACTGACAACCTGTCACTGTGAGATATACTACTGTACAATTGTATCAACATGTACCATTGACCTGTATCCAATCTGTACAACTGCCATGTAATCAATCTGTACCTGAACTAAACATGTATCTACAAAAATAAAACAGGTACATGATCTGTAGCACTTCAGCCCACATATGTAGGCTCCCTATCTGTTATGCAGCCTATGTATGTACCCACCCTAACTGTTATGCAGCCTGCGTATGCCTTCTGAAAACTAGGGTTTCCTTTTTCTTGAAAACTTCTGAACCTATGTTACTTCTTTCACATAGATCTGTAACCTTTCAATGTATCCAGACTGTAATTGTACCCTATGCATGCATCCTCATACATAACCTTTACTCAAGGAAAATATGTCTCTCTCTAGTCATGTGCCACATAGGTGTGTGTAATCATGAACATGTATAATATCGCTAACATGATATTAGTCATCAAACCTTTTATGATATTCATCCTCTCAATACATCAACTACTACAAAAATACAAGCTCTCAACCATGTACCATAAAAACCCTTATCCATATGCCAAGAAATACAAGATGTGCCTCACAAGAAGTATCAATGATGAACATACCAGTATTTTATTTTTGTCGATATGACTTATACAGAAAATCCCATGTAGCCACTAGTCTCTCTAGGGAGAATCCTCAAATCTCCATTGCCATTACTCATGCATACATCAAAATCCAACTATTCAAATAAATAAGACATACCTTTTCAACCAATGGATGGATCTGGTGTATCTTAGCACTTTAAACCTTCCTAGGAGCTTGATCTCAGAATCTAGAACCTCTGTATCTTCATCTTCTCAAGTTTCCATGGATTTATCAACATGTACTCACCCTATACACATCCATCCCGCATATGTACACACCCTATACATAGATAGCCCGTGTACATGTACTCACCCTATACACAGCCAACCCACATATGTACGCACCCTATTCATAGACAACATGCGTACATGTATTCACCCTATACACAAAGAGACTGTGTATGCCTCAAAAAATAGGGTTTTTTGTATTCACTGTAATTCTGATAATTTCGCCATCAACCCTTTGTGCTACCTCAAATGTTCGCCATTTCAGATGTATCCACAAGTATTTACAATGATATTTACACAAGAAAATAGATATACAATATGTACAAGTGTGTCCTTAATGAGTCAGCTTTTCCTCTTATTTATATCTTCATGTAACCTTACACTTTCCTTATTTTATGGATTCTCCATTTAAAATAATTTCTTTTGCAAGACACTTTGACTCTTGAGGGCTTCTATAAGACTCATGAGGGTTCTCCAATTTCATATGGTCATAACTCTCTAACCGTGAGGAGTTATGTGACATTCCACATACCACCAGAAATCGCATGACAAGCACTATGCATATAGGATAGTTTCACTGAAAATTTTTTTGTCCTTAATCTCATTATTCTACAATTAAGCATGGGTTCTCTAACCATACTTCTAGGATAACTCAATCTGTAAAGCGTCTTCCCATGAGGGATTTCACCAAAAGTGGACCACTTTGGAGTTCATCCATCTGTACTTCTTATCAACCATAAAAATACAATAATGAGTCATCTTTACATCAAACAAACTTGGGTCCATTACCCAAACCTTTGTGCTACTAGGCTTTCTTCAAGGGTTGACATCAATGACAACCAACCTTAATCAACATCATCCTTGTATTTAGAAAATGATCATTTTTTTTATATCAATGGATTTGTGAAAAAAAAATAATTATATTGTCTCTTCATCCATTTTTATGGATGTATTGATATCACATTACGGGGATATTAAGAGAAATAAATTATTTATCCAATTGCTAAATATTTGGAAAAAAGGTCCAATTACAAATATCATTCAACAATTCCAAAAGTTTAGTCTCAAGGTAAAGAACATTCTGAAGGATAATTTGTTAGATCTCTTTATGGGAACTTTAAAGGAGAACATTCAACATGAGATGCATCTCTTCGAACCTAAATCCCTAGAGAAAGCTTTCAGTATGGGAAGGAAAGTCGAAGAAAAAAATATGGCTACTAGAAGGGTGGCCACTAATAACTATAGAGAGAACCATGTTCCCTCTCATAAATCGACAAGGTTGACACCTAAAAAAATGGATGGAAGAAGAGAGAAGAGTATATATTTCAATTGTGATAGCAAGTACAGTAAAGGGAATAAATGCAGTGAGAATAAATTATTCTACATTAACTGTGAAGAGGAAGAAGATCAAGAATTGGAACCATCATAAGAGATAGATCTAGAAGAGACTACTCCAACGATATATTATCATGCATTGGCTAGCATCAGTACTCCACGAACCCTCAATATACAATGATACAGCAAAAAGGAAAAGGTAAAAGTATTGATTGATTCTAGCAGTACCCATAATTTCATCAATTACAAATTAGCAAAACGTATCAATTGATTTATCTATACAACACCAGAATTTCAAGTAATGATTATAGATGGAGGTACCATAAGTTTTTCTGGGAATTTCCATAGTATTAAGTTAAACATTGGGGAGTATTTTTTGGATAGACCCTGTTACACATTATTTTGGTCACACTGATGATGACTTTACTAGCATGTGATCAGGCTCTCAAAATCAATTTTTCCCTGAGAAAAGTGACTGCTTTCCTCCCCTGCAAGACTACTTTTTAGAAGGACGTTGCAGGCTACCCATAGTGTACAATGCGGAAATCCATGATTTACATAGACTTCTCTATAGTTGGCCTGCAGGATTTCCATAGGCTGCTATATAGGCAGGGTGCGGTGGCGTTTGAAAGCCAAAAGAGGAAAGAGGTTCAAGAAGTTTGTAGAAGGGGAATCTTTTGGAATGTGAGGTGTCATCCTTATGGTTATGATCCTACTGACTTCTCTGATCTGGTGGGATCATCCTCATCCTTTTAACCACTTCAACTTCTCCTATATAATAATGGGCTTCTCATGGAAAAGGTTAAGCACAATTAAGCAAAGTTGAGAAAAGGATTGTTGAAAGAATAGGTTGGATATTGTGTGAAGAATATTATTTCAATTGATACTTGAGGTCTACATTTTCCCATCAAGATTTTGAATATCATCTTCATGCAAATTCCAGAACAAGTATATGTGTGTGTTGGTACGAAGGACCACTAAAAGGGAACTTGCGACATCAGGGAATGTTGGTTGTATCTTCTACTTTTATTCAATATAATACAATGACATGCTTCTTTCCCATAAAATTATTCTCATTTTATTACATGACTCCTTGATCCCATGTTTAAGTTTTCGTTGAATCTAACATAGTTTCTTTCACTTTGGTTGGTTTGTGTCATTGCAGATCTGGTTTCACAAGAGAACTGGAGCAAAGCGGGAACAACAAAGATATAAGGAAGCAATCTCAAAGGTAAGTCATCAATTCCTACTTTGACACTTAGATCAATGATTGTAACTAAGGGAAAGAGTCATGTCCTATCCTGTTTTGTTCTAGATCCAAGTGGATCTGGAGAGATTAGTTTATGTCTGCATTTACCAATTTATCCTATAAGAAAATTGGTAACTCCATTGGGGATATGACTTGAATGTGTTTTTTTTTTTGGCCATTTGTTTTTGCCTACTCTTTTTAATCTGAATTCAGTCTCTAAGTCTGTGGGAGATCAATTCAAACTCTCCGAGTTTGAAAGTTCACTGAGATTTTTTACCTTTTTCTCAAAATTTATTGATTTTCAAACGTTTTCACACGGCACCCTATACCTAACCTGCGGAAACCTTTGATTTATACACCCTAGCTATTTTCTTCAGTGCTTACTTTATGCACCCTATCTGTTTCTGGCTTGCGGAAACTCTAGATTTATGCACTATAATGTGCTATTAGCCTGCAACGGCGTCTGTGAAATTTTTGAGTGGGGTTTTGGCCTCTGTTGATGCCTAGTTTTTTCTTTAGTCAGCTCGGGTGACCTTTTTAGCTAGTATTTGATTGTTTTCTCATGCTTAACACGTTGTTGATTGGTTTTCGGAGATCGAACACCTCTCTTAGTCATTTTTCAATTTTCATTTTTGATTTTTAACAACAAGGGTATAATCTTTGAGCTTGTATATGAGTGCTTATTCGATTAAAAGTCTTGGATTAGATTTGAATTTTTGGATTGATTACGTATTCTGGATTGCTTGATGATTGAGAGGTTATTTCTTCATTTTCATTTGGAGAAATACTTTCTTGTCATTTTTTACTTTTATCTTCATTGAAAGTTTGATTTGGGTACTCATTAAAGGTGTAAATTTTCTTGGATTACTGGTCCTTTCTCTGTCCTGCCCTTGGTCTGGTCTTAGAAAGGAAGAATTTGAAGTTATCCATACTTTTGAATAATCATACATAATAAAAATTATTGCATTTAAGAGAAGAGAACAGTGACAAACTTCATTGTTTATTGGTTGTCTGAAATTGTGTTCATTTAAAGAAAAAGAAAGTATATTTCGTAGCTTACATCATTCCAGAAACACCTTCTCCCTATTGTAGATAGAATTCATTGAACAAAAAATTGCATCATTCATTTCTATTTGAATATTGTTGGGTCAAGGTCTTACACAACATCAGTTTCATTCTTGTCTCCCTCTTGAGTAACAACAACCTTTAAAAATATTGCAAAAATATAAAACATAATTAGTAATTTTTTCTAGGGCTCTTTTACACCAACATTAGCTAGGCTAGAGCTTTGGAATAGGTGGTGAGACACACTCTTCAAATAAAAAAAAAAGCAATAGAATCTTGTGACAGGGAGTGTTAAATTCCATTTGGAACATTTTTTCCTGGGAATCCCTTCTCACACAAGGTTCAAACCTGAGGTCGCATTGAGATTGGAAGAGTTACTCACCCTGCTTTATTGATATTAATGTAGAGATTGCACATATTATGGGGGTCTCTTGAAAGTATACCCACAATGATGAGTGGAAGCCTCTCAAGTTGATTTCGGGCTAGATACCCTGCCCTTACGCGTGGATCGGACTGTCGACTATCTCCCCAAACATCATTGTTGTTTTTGGTAGCCTTAGTTGCATATCTTCTTAGGGTCTTACACGAGGTGACTGTGGAGGGGAAAGTCTTCATGGTACCTGAAATCGACGTTGGCCAGACTCACTCGATCTCCTTGGAGGGTATACCCACAATTATGTGTGGGAGCTTTCACCAGGGTGTAAGTCTGTTAAGCAGGTCGTCGACGTAACTTTTCCACCCTATCCCAGCCCCTTCTTGTCTTGACTTCGCGACTTTGGATTTCATCACCAACTAGTGACTTCGAAATAAGAAGGTTTTGTTTTCTTGGTTTTGATTCCTAGATTATACTAACGAATGATGTTTGCTTACATAGTTGGCCATAGATTTTTTCCGTAAAATTTTCGGTTTGGCCAACATTGACCCTCCACATCGTTCACGTAGGATGCAAGGACTACCTCCAGAAGATCCAAAAGTTTCTCAACCCTTTCTTCCTAATCCACCAGAGGAATCTCCTCAACATAGTGAGATACAGGACCACATACCTTCATGAGTAGAAAGAACTGACTCTTTAGAAATTTTTCGAATCGTTTCTGATTCTTTGGATGCTTTCCGCATACCTACTGGATACAAGAGACGTATTCTCTGACTAAACTCATATGGAAAACTTGTTGTTGACACTTCTGGAATACCAATCAGAATCCTTGCCAGCCTTGAAAATGAGGATCCCTTTTGGACCGCTGACATTTCTCGAACTCTGACTTCTAGGCGAAACCCTCCTGATTCAGAGGCAGAATCTGATATACTTGTTGTTTCTAAACCACCCAAGACATCTATTACATTTATGATACCTTTAGATCACTTTAACAGTAAAACTTTCTATTTCTTCGCTAGTTCAGAGACGCCGTCAATTGGCCCTAGCTCAACTACCCCTGTTCAGCAGGCCCATTCCACAATGGTCCCAAACACTATGATTATTCCCATTGGGAATACGGTGGCTAGACATCCTTCTATTGGCACACCACATTTGTCTAGACAAATATCGTCACTCCCTCTTGGGTATAATTCTTTGAATTCTTCTATCCCCATTCCTACCCAAGTTTCATTTGGAGCTTTTGGAGTCTTTACTTCACCTGGGTAAATGCTGCTTCCGGTTTCATTCTGAAACCATCCCAATTTCTCTCCAGAGGGTCTTATCCACCTTTTATAAGCAAATTCATACCCAATGGCTCTACCACCTTTGGAAGTTCTACTCCGCTATTCACTTATGGTTATCAGATTCCTATTGGGGGACAGTATAACCCAGGGGGGAAAACTCAATTTGGAGGTCAAACCCAAATTGGGGTATCATCCTCACTTGGAGGACAACCCCCGGTCGGAGGATATAATCCACAATATAGGCAGAACATCCCCAGATCACTAGCCTAGTATTGGAATCTTCTTATTCAAGGAAATCCACAAACATCTGGGAGGAAACAACCTCAAGTTAGCTCTTTTATACACCATAGTTCGAGTCAGTCATACCTCGGTTCTTCCAATCCCATTTGGGGTTTGAACGTTCAATATAGTATCCCTCCCCAAGGGAACATCCCCAATTAGTACAACTCTATGGGATACATGCCTATGCACACACGTCTGAATCTGTTAGGACCTTCGCCTCACATGCAAACTACTTATGGTCCTACTGGTATATTGATGAGACTCCCTCCCCAAAATCACCAGTATCCTCTTGTGAATAGACAATTACCCTTTTTATCCACTTTGGATCTACATGATTTGTCTAGAATCTTGAATGATCCTATCCTACATTCTCCCCACTGGCTCGTTATACCAACCAAATTACCGTCCGTCATCCCAAAATTTGATGGCAAACCGGGAGAGGATCCAAACAACCATGTCATGAATTTCCACCTTTGGTGTTCATCCAACTCTTTGATGGATGATTCCATTCGGTTATGACTCTTCCAACAAACTCTCACAGGTTCGGCTACAATGTGGTATATACAACTACCATGAGTTTTCTTCACTAAATTTAATACCCTAGCCATGGCTTTCCTTACACACTACCAATTATCGATCCGTTATGAAACAGAAACTGAGATCCCGAGTTCCTTCAAGAAAAATAAGGTCACTCACATCTTTGATCACATTCATGAGTGGAGACAAAGACGATGTTTGATCAAAATTGATCTTCCTAATCAATTATTGGTAGGGTGGTTCATGAAATCATTCATGAATGAAATTTCTCATGATATTGCCATGGGTGGAGTTGTCACCAAAGAACAAGATATCAGTCATGCTCAGTACCTTGACCTCATTTATTCACAAACTGGTACTCTTTATGACTTACTCCCTGATGCACCTCGCCCTTCTACTACCGCTACCTCAACTACCCTTGTTGCTTCTCATGTAGTTGATGGTGTGATTGGCACTTTCCATGCCCAACCTCAAACTCTGCAAGCCTATCCAAACAACCCCAAGTCTCCTACTCCTGCCTCTGGAAAAACCTCTTAGGTTAACTCTGTTCAATCTACACTTGCCAGAAAGAATAAATCTAAAAAAGGGAAGGGTCAGAATAAGGAGGATAAAAATAACCCATAGTGTAAGAAAGCAAAAACACATTCTGCTAATGATAAGGATAAGAGAAAACCCTGATACCCTTTCCTTATCTATGGTGACGATCACTATATGAAAGATTGTCCAAGATGAGTTGAGGTCACTAAGTTTCTCCAAGGGACCGCGAAACCTCCCACACCTGTCGTTTTGTCTCAACCTTTCCCTTCTCAATAGCATAAACACCCCTCTCCCTCCACTACTTCCTATGTCCTCATGTGTACTGGTGATTCTAGAAAGAATGATGTTACACTTACCACTCGGGCTAAAGACTACTCTTCCTCAAAGGAGAAGGTTGATGATATACCTCCTTCGTTGGTTCAACAACTTCCCTCAAATTCACCTCCCAACGGTCCTCTTCATCTCGAATGACTGAGTCTCAATACAGTTCGTTTCCCTCTCCTAAAGGTTTTTGTTCGAAAGTCCGCTTTCAACCCTCATGCACATGTTGCTCATAACTACATTATTGTAGAATATCTAGCATAAGAAAATTCTGCGATATCGACTCTCGAAGTCCTTCAAAGTTACCTTGCTCAACGGAAGGCACTGCTAAATTCTATCGGTGGAATTGATCCTATGAATACAAATTTGATCATTTTTGACCGCGAAGATCACATTCCTAGACTCCCCCCTCAACTAGAATTCCAAATACAAGTTGTTGTCTCCGACAAGAAAATCTGTAGGACTATTATTGATGAGGGTGCCTCCACATGTGTAATGTATGTTTCCTATTGGAAGGTCATTGGCTCTCCTCCTCTTATTGAATCACATAACACGCTTAAAGCCTTCAATGGCTCTGACTTGAAGCCCTATGGTGTAGTTCCTTCATTTTTTATTACGTTGGAAGGAAAATCAGTCAATGTTGAAGTTGAGGTCTTTGATGCACCTCTCGATTATAACCTCTTACTTGGTCATAGCTGCATTGATGCGATGCACGTTGTTTTGTCTATCCTTTTTCGTGTTATACGTTTTCCACATCAGGGAAAGGTCATTACTGTCGACCAACTAGCCTTTTTCAACTCTAACACCTGTACTAGCAACGTACATTTATCGCAAAGACATCACTTGGGTATGAGAACGTTGGTGTGGGCCTACTTAAATATTCAACTTTGATGGGTATGTTCCCAATCCCACCTCCCGATGTTCCACCTCCTTTGGTTGCCTCGATCAACATGATTTCCACCTCCATTCACAAAACTCACACATCTTCCGACCCGTGGGTAATACTCAAACCTAGTGATTATCCTTGCTACGACAACCAAATTCCTTTAAGCCTAGTTGAATCCACCTATCAAGCCATTCAATCGGCAACCCCTTCTACCCTCTCTCTTGGTGATTCGTCTCCTGACCCGTTCCACGTTATTTTTCCCATGGAAAAGATGATTATGTTGATTATGTCGATGGAAGACACCCCTTGGGATGATGGACATCATCGTTCCATTATCTTCCTCGAACAACACACCATCAAGAGTTACCAATGGATTTTGACTTCGCCGATCATTGCTTTCATTTCCTCTATTCCCGAGTCATCACACGGCGTGTTATATGAAGGAAAATTAAGTAATATTTCACCCACCATCCCCCTTGACATATCCATTAAACCTGGAGTTGTTGAAAATGTTCACATCAGAGCTTCGTGCTCCACTAATGAGGTTGTCACATATAAATCACTTTTCCAAGAGTTTCATGACATATTCGCTTGGAACTATGAAGAAATGTCGGGTATTGACCTTGATATTGTTGTACATGAAATTAAGACATACCCAGGCGCTAGACCCGTCCGACAGAGACTTCGTTCGGTCCACCCCTGTAAAGAAGCTACTATTAAGATTGAAGTCAAAAAACTTCTTAAAGTTGGCTTTATTTATCCTGTGGATTTAACTGATTGGGTATCCAATCTCGTTTTGGTTAACAAGAAACACGGTACGATCTATGTCTGCATCGATTATAGGGACATCAATCAAGATTGTCCTATGGACAACTTTCCCACCCCCTTCGTTGACTAGATCATCGACAATTACGTCGGGACTAAAATCTTCTCTTTAATGGATGGTTTCTCCAGCTATAATCAAATCAACATATTGCCTGTGGATCAACACAAAACCTCTTTTATTTTTCCTTGGGGCACCTTTTCCTACTAGAAACTACCCTTCAGTTTAAATAACGTCGGTGTGACTTTTCAATCTGCCATGTCTTATGATTTTCATGATATCAATCACATTGTACAACCATATCTAGATGACCTACCAGCACATTCCATGCATCGTAGTGACCACCCGGCACACCTCTGAGCCATTTTTCTTTCATTGTCGGTTCTATCGTATACACTTAAACCCACACAAATGCATTTTCTATGTGGAGTCTAGTCGACTTCTAGGTTTTATCATTTCATGCTAGGGGATCAGGATCGATCCTTTGAAGGTCTAGGTGATCCTCAATCTCCCTCCTCCTTCTTCACTTCGTCATCTTCAAAGTTTGCAAGGTAAGGCAAACTTTTTACGTCGTTTCATCCCAAACTATGCTCAATTAACACTCAGATTTACTCGACTACTAAAGAAAGGTTCTGATTTCATATGGGATTCCACTGCCAGCAAAGCTTTCGAAGCTTTGAAACTCACTTTAATCTGTACCCCATTACTTTTCCCACCCGGTTATAGTCAATATTACTTCCTTTATCTTGTTTCTTTGGACTCTACCTTCGCCATGGTTCTAGTCCAAGAAGAAGATTCACATGAAAAACATGTCATCTATTATTTGAGTCGGAGTCTCATGAACACCAAAACCAAATATTTACATGTTGAAAAACTAGCTCTGGAAGCTGTTCAAGCTATCCAACATTTCCGTCACTACATTCTGTTATGCAAGACCACTATAATTTTTGATTGCAACCTCATGCAACAAATTCTTACACGCCATTTGCTAGGGCGAAAGTACTCTAAATGGATAGTGATTCTCCAAGAGTTTGACTTAGAATTCAAATGCGCTAAGTCTAAGAAATCTGTGGTGTTTTCTGAATTGATGTGTGACCTTCCCTGCACTGAGACAAAAAACATATCAAAAGATTCTTTACCTGATGAATCTCTTTTTTTGATCAGTTCCGATGACCTTTTTTATGGAGATATCATTATATACCTCTAGACTCAAACTTTCCACCCCGATCTATCTAGCATTGACCATCGTCATATCTGATATCAAGATCGTCAATATATCATCCTCGGTGACACTCTTTATCGTCGTGGGGTTAAATCCATTTTTCGACGATGTCTCACCTATGATGAGGCTGAGAAAGCATTGAATGACTGTCATTCTAGAGCATGTGGTGGTCACATGTCTGGGTATGCTACTGCCCAAAAGATATTACGAGTAGAATATTTTTGGCCTTCTTTATTTAAGGAGTGTATTACCGCCATTCAAAAATGCCATGCTTTCCAAATGTACAATAATAAAATAAGATCACATCCCACTCCCTTACACCCTGTAGTTTCTATCGTAACTTTCACAAAATGGGGTATTGATTTCATGACATGGTCAGGGGGCATGGATACATTATCATAGCCTTGGATTATTTCATGAACTGGGCCAAGGTGATGCTTACATTCGACAATAATGGGAAAACTGCAACCCTTTTCATATTTAATCATATTATTATTTGATTCGGAATCGCGCAAGCTATCGTTACTGATCACAGTAGCCATTTCCAAAACTTTATGATGTCTGAACTTACCGACAATTTGGGTCTTCGGCATGAAAACCCAACCCCCTACTATCCACAGACCAACAACCAAGTTGAAGAAATAAATAAAATCCTTATCATCGTGCTTCATCGGATAATAGGAATCCATAAGACCAGTTGGCACATGATGTTGTTTTCATCATTATGGGCCTATCAGACATCCGTGAATTCTGCTACAGGATTTACCCCTTTTCAACTAGTCTATGGCATTGAATTCATTCTCCCGATTGAATGTGAAATACCATCTTTGAAACTAGCCGTCGAACTTCTCCCAAACACCTTTGTCGAAGAAGAACGTCTATTGTATCTTATGCAATTAGATGAGACCCATCATGATCCCACCCTAGTTATTGAAACTCAAAAGAAACACATAAAATCCCAATATGACAAGCATGTCAAGCCACGTGTTTTCTCTGAGAAAGATCTAGTTCTCCTCTATAAACAAGATCGTGATCTACTAGGAGCCAGAAAATTTGAATATATGTGGCAAGGTCCATATATCGTCAAATGAGTGTTAGAGAAGGGAGCTTATGAGTTAATAGATTATGATGGAATTCCCTTGAGTGAACCCAGAAATGGGCTTTACTTGAAGAAGTGTTATGCTTAGATTGTCTCTACATGAGTGCTTGTACTTTTACTGTACCATACTTTTGTGTGCTTTTTCGTTATTTGGTTTCCACCCCCAAATTCTTACCTTGCCTTGTTCTTGGTTTCCAGATGTCGATGCCCTCACTACCCTATATTTGCTTCAGCGATGGTGTTATCTGTAGTACTCAGAACCTGCTTCCGCTGCTTGGGAAATCTATGCACCTACCAACGAACTTATCAGTCTACAAGGTGTTTGCCTCGGTCATGCAACCAATAATATCACAGAATATAGCGCAGTCATCAAATTATTAACTAATGATATTTCACTTGGGATTCGTAACTTCATTGTACGACTTGATTCGCAGCTAGTAGTGCTCCATTTAAATAATGTCTATTGTTATAACCCTAATTTGCACCAGACATGCTTACCTGGCATCAGGCCATCTCAGATCCCTTCTTTGCCAAAGCACTGCTAACAACTCTTCCTAAAAACACTTTTTATAAAGGCCCACATGCCCTGCTTTATTATTGCAGGTGTGTACACACCCGTTGACCCAAAACAACCCGTGTGTACCTACAAAAGCACAAAAAAAGGAAAGTTGTTGACGGAACACACAGCTTTGGGTGAGTTAACTAAACCTTCTGGCCATGCATGGTCGAGGGTTCGTCCAAATACCTAGCTTCTTCTAGCCTATAAAATAAGGGTTAGGGGTCCCATTTGGAGGAGGAGAATTATAGTAAAGAAACTATACCCAATTGCATATTCCCTTTGTCCCAACCCTTTAGCCTTCCTTGTGCAAAGAGAAAGATAGAGCAAAGAAGTTGGAGGACATTTGAAGAGGATCCCAGGACCAGGTTCATGGAGCAGCAGTCGACTTCATTATTGTAAGTTGATTTGTTGAAGTTAATAATAAAGAAATACTTTTTCTATTCCACTATATGAGGTTTTCATGGTTTATCGTATACTTGTTTATTGAATCTCTAACCCATTAATCTATATATCAAATGCATGTGGAGTTTGTTGTTTGTTTTATGTGAATGTAGGTTAGCCTTGGGAGGAGAGTTGCAATAAAAAAGTGATCAAGCATAAGGAAGGATCTACATCAAACGCTTGAAATAAGGTATGCTCATTTGATATGTGTTTGCTTAAGAATAATGGGGATTAGGTTTGGGACGACGGTAGAAAGTAGAAATCTTTAGGTATTTTCTGCATGGATGTTTCAACCCTAAGTGCTAGTCCATAGAGGGATTTCCCTCTCACAAAAGAATTGGCGACCATACTGGGGAGATCTCTAGGGTTCCTGAGGATATTTTTGGGTATTTTTAAGAACTGGTTTCATTTTCTTGTTTTTAAAGTTTCTGCAAAAGTCTGAGCTCACAGAGATTCTGGTCTTCCATACTAGTTATCTCTGTTTCTTTGCTTGACTGTAATTTTTGTTTTCAAGACCCACAGAGGTACATGCGGCCTATATAAGGTCTGAACGCATGTACCCGTGCCCTGCATTCTCATAGCTTGCGTGTACATGCTAGCTGAGGAGGTGAAAGTCGCGTGTATGATTCCAAAATATTTTTTTTAAAAAAGAGGCAATCATCCTCTCCCCTGTCAGAATTAGTCCTTCTCAGGGGTTTTCTAGAACTCTTTCTAGTCTTTGTTGTTTGCAGTCTATAGCTTAGGTTTTACCTTGGATTGGTTTGTTCTATGAAGTTTTCCTTGAATTGTTTTCTTTTTCTTCTTAAAGTAAGTGTCTAAGTCTTCAAGAGATTCTGGTTCTTAGTACCAGTTGTCTCTACCTGGGCCCGTTTGCTTGGATTTTATTTTTTTCATAGTTTTAGATATACACACTGACTGTATAAGGCCAGCATGCATGTACACACTCTCTGACTTTACACAGCCTGCGTGCACACGCTTGTTGTGGTACTGTCAGCAGTGTAACTATCGAGAGAATTTGTGTTGAAGGTAAGGCAGTCATCCTTTCTTTTGACAAGAATTATACCTCTCAGGTTTGGGTCTCTGTCATAGTGGTTAGTGTCTTAGGTTTGATCACAACAATAGCTATTTTTTTTCATTTAGAAGTTTTCCTCAAAAAAATTCTGTTATAGGGTTTTTAGACAAGTGTGAGAATCCAATTTTAATTTGCTTGTGTGTGATTTTTTAAAAGTGACTCTTTGTGATTTGCGCTTAGGCTAGAAAGTTTTCTTGGTTTTTACTTGTTGGTATTTTTCCTTTTTTGCTTTGTGAGCATTCAAATAACAAAAAAAAAAAAACTATTATTTCTGTGTTGGTTAAAAAGTGTTGTTTTGCATTAGTAACCAGGGAAAAGTCTTTTCTTTCATAATTTCTTGACAGTTTACTTAGATCATAAGTATCTTGTAATCGATTGAAATCTTTCTTTGAGTTTGTTGTTTAAAGATGTTAGAAAAAATTTTAAGGTTGAAAAGTTGTTTAAGAGTTAAGTGAAGTAAAGGTTTTTGTTTCCAGCTTTCTGTTTATTTTTCTTTCATCTTTCAAAACATAATTAGTTTCACTTTCATAACCTTTGACTTAAGACAATCCATAAAAATTGCCGCTAAATCTAAAATTCATTAGACTTTTTATGTTTGTAGGGTCAACCAACTAGTTTAGGGTTAGGGCTTTGAATTAGGTTGGAGAGGAAACTCTTCAAGGCCATTAAAATCAAACATTGGATCCTGAGTTAGTAAGTGTCAAAGTCCAATATCTTGAAATTCATCTGGTACCCCCCTCTAACATAGGGGATAAACATGAGGTCACGTGCGAGAAGGTAGCGGAGATAACCCCTCCAAAGCTAGACCAATCGTAGTGGAGAACGCATATAGAGGGCTTGTCTTGGGATTCCGTCGATTGCATTTGCCACGGAGCTTCATGGGTCTCGAATCCATTCGAGGTCTTCAATTTTCTTCCAGACCACTAGATTTCGATACCCTTGACAGGTTTTGGGCTCAATACCCTGCTCATTGTGGTCTACCAGACTTTCGACTGTACCTACCTGGTGATTGTTCGCACACTGGCAACCTAGTTGCCTATCTTTTTAGGGACATACACAGGTGACTGTGGGGGTATACCGTGGTACCTAGGATAGACATCAGGCCATGCTTTGCAAAGTATACCCAGAGGGTGCTTCCGTGTTTGAGTTTCACTTGCACCAGTAAGTTGCTCTAGTGTTGGTTGTTGTAACTGTTCTTCCAAATAGTTTAGTGTTTACTTGTTTTATCTTGTAGGGACTTTTTAGTGTCTGTTTTTTTTTGAACAAATAGATAGCCCTAGAGTGTCTTTGATCTTCTCACATAGTGGAGGATCACAAGCTCCATTGGTCACAAAGGATTTAGGGCCTATCACCGGTTACACTAGAGCCACCCCCGCCACCACTAAGGCGAAAGCTATACCAACAAGGGTCTTTTGAAGCGACCAGGTCACAAGAAATTGTGCTCGACCAAAATCCGGAGGAAATAATCATTTTATACTTTGGATAAAAATATCTTGGTCCACCTAAAACTCCAACCACTGATCCTTAGGCACCCAACATCATACCGATTCACCCTTACGAGTGTCAGACAGTGTCGCACACAGCAATGGAAACAAATGTTGTCACTCCCTCTGGGAATTCTTCAATTCCCACTATGGTTGTCACCATAGGAGATTTTCCACCTCCGAACCCATCGTCACCGGTCTGAGCCACCATGGTCTCGACTACCTCTACCTCGCATAGTGGTCCAATCCTGTCTTTGGTGGTGGTCACAACCCCTTTCCCATCAAGTGCAACCGGCCCTCTGTTCTCATACGGGATGCCTAGCTCAGGTACAAGTCCTGTACTTTCCTAATCCGCTTCACAGACTTTAGGTCTAGGGGTAGGGAGATCTAATGCTTCTTTACAAGGTCACATGTGGGGCACTTCAACTCCTTTTAATGCTTTCCCTTATGGGGGAGGTCATATACCTCCTTTGTCCCCTTCGCTCGGTGGCACGCATTAGAAATCCATCGGGCCACCTGCACACCATAGTTTATTTGGAGCAGGGAGTCAAGGACCGCCTTTGCATAATATGTCGGTAGGTTTGACACCATTTTCTTTATTCAGTTCATTTGGTAACAACGCCTTCTCGTCAACTGCTTTCCTGATTGGGGGCAACCCCAGTTTCGAACAACCTATTCCTATGCAGGGTACTATTCCTGCACAGGGAGCAAACCCAAGAACTTCTTCCACATCAAGGCCTTGGAATTCTTGGCAGGGATCTGTTCCTTCATCAGGAATGCCTATCTGGGGCAATTCTTTCACAGACAATGGAACTCCAAACAAGGTACTATGCCTATCCCCATGGGATCGGCATGGGGCAGCCCTTTCCAAAGTCCTCCAAATGTAATGCACGCCCATCCATCTACGTCCTATTTTGGAATTATCTGATGATGTATCCTCACATGCAGAATCCATACGTTGGTCATGGCCATGGATTTTACTAGAACCCAAGCCAGCAGCCGAACTTTTCCTGGCAACCTGGGGCCAGTCAAACTCCAGGTCCCTTTTTCCCAGGTTATCATCAACAACCCAAACTACCTTTCTTGGCAACCTTGCATTTGCCAGACTTGACAAGGTTGTTAAATGACCCTATCTGTCATGATCCACGTTGGCCCCCTATGTCGACGAAGTTGCCTTCAGACATACCAAAGTTTGAAGCCAAGCCGAACGAATATCTAGGAGATCATGTGACTACCTTCCACCTTTGCTACTCATCTAACTCGTTGAAAGATGACTCTGTACAGTTGTGATTGTTTCAACGTACTCTCATTGGGAGTGTCGTGAAATGGTACATTGAGCTCAACCGCTCAAGATACTCTTCCTTTGGCGAATTGGCAATGGCCTTCCTAAACCATTTCCAATTACCTGTGAGATACGATGCTGGCACAAAATTGATATCCAATTTTAGATAGACAAAAGAGGACCATATCTCTGATCACATCCAAGAATAGAGACACTAGAAGAGTTTAATCAAGGTACCAGTCCCACCAACATTCCTACTTGAGTGGTTCCTTAATTCTTTGGTCCCACAATTATTCGAATACGTCGATACTTCAAGAGTGTTTTCTAAAGAAGACACCATCATGAGATCTTAACAACTTGAGCTCATCTATTATCAGTCTAGTTTATTATACGAGATCTTGGTAGATGTGCCATGCTCAATACTTGATAAAACCAGATAGAGAGTTGGACCACATGCCAATGGTATTGTTGGTTCAGCACAAAAAAATCCCGCTGAGCAACTGATGAAGCAGTTGCAGCAATTGTCTATACAACACATAGCGGCCAACCAAACTATTGTTTTGGCTGCTCCCCCTACTAAAACATTGGATGTACACACAGTGCAATCAAAAAATCCAAAGGCCACCGAGCAGCCTGAAGGAAAGAAAAAACAACAAAAGAAGGGTAAGGGGGATAAGAAACCCACTAATAATGTTGGTAGGGGAAACACTGAGAAAGGGAAGGTGAGATATATGTGCAACCTGTGCGCAGAAGACCACCCGACCCACCTATGTCCCTGGCTTGCAGAGGCCCAAACGTTTGTGACACAGCAACAACATGCTGTGTTAACCAATCCATTTCAGCATCGACAAAACCTAACCCAAGCCTCTACAAGTGTAGAAGGGGGTAGTCAAGGACCCTCTCTGTCTTCAAACAATCCTGCATCTGCGAATGTATATATGATTAAGGGTGATGCTTTTATATTGACTAGAGTGCATGACTACATTAAACCAAGCACTTATGAGAAGGGAAAAGAAGTTGAACTCCCATATCTTCCTCTACATATTGAGAAGACTTTGGGCGAAACAATGACACACATCCCAAAAGGAACATTCAAGAAAGATTCTCACAACTCAAACGCAAGGGCTTCCCAGAACTATTCTGTGGTGGAGGATTTGTCTCAAACCCATTGTGCGATGTCTACTTTGGAGGTCCTCCAAAGCTTCCCTTCTCAAAGCAAATCTTTGTTAAACGCTTTAGGATCTACCGAGACTTGTAATCCAGGCACCATCATGCTAGATACAACCGACTTAAAACCTCATCTGCCTTACCATGTAGTGTTTCAGATAGTAGTGGCTCACCCCACGAAAAATTTTACTCACAATATTTTTCACATGATGGTTAATGAGGGTGCCTCGACATGCGTTATGTCATTGGCATGTTGGAAGTCCATTGGCCAGCCCGTTTTGTCTTCGTCGCCTACTCTTCTCACTGCTTTTGATGGTCATTCGTTCCGACCACATGGTATCATTCCCTCCTTTCCCATGCAATTAGGAGGAAAGACCATGTGCGTTGAGGTAGAAGTAGTCGATGTGTCCCTCAACTACATTCTCTTTTTAGGAAGGAGTTGGACTTATGCCATGCAAGCAGTGGTTGCTACAGTTTTCTGGGTCTTGTTGTTTCCACACGAAGACCGGATTGTAACCATTGATCAATTGTCTTTCTCCAGACCTGACCCTTCATTGGGGTTGTCTACGGTCTTGATGATTGATAATCCTCAACCAAACGTAGTCAACATAGGGGTTGGTTTGTGCCCATATTTGATGGGTACCTTCGTTTACCCGCCCCCTCAAGGTGATGTCAAGTTCATATCCAACCACCATAAGGTTAAGATTTTCCAAGTTTCGTCGTTTCGCATGACTTACTTCACCAATCTTTGGATACTTCCTTCCCCATTGGCCTCGATGGAGGGGACAGGGCACCTGGGCATGTCCATGCCCTTGTCCGTAGCTAAAGTAGCATACTCTTTAGTCCAGCAAACTTCAGCCAACCCAGATCCAACTTCTGCACAAGAGTTCGATCTACTTCTAGAGCCTATTTGGGCTCAAGGTTCTCTCACTGACACGGATTCATTAGACTTATTATTTCCCTCTGACAAAGTAGTAATTGAAGCAATGACTATTCCGGAAAAACCCTGGGATGATCTTCATCATAGATCATACTTCCTCCCAGAGTTAAGTAGAATCGAGGCTGGAGAATTCACCTTGACTATGACTGGAGATAGGTCTTGTCCTATTAATCCCTTAGCTACACATGAGGTCTATGCTGAGGGTAATATGGCAACCATCATTGAAACCATACCGATCAATATCTCCAAAACCCCTAGCATTGTGGAGAATGTTTCATCAGAGCTGACTATTCCCCCAGAGAGATTCAAATCTACACAGATCTATTTAAAKAATTCTGTGACGTTTTTGCCTGGTCTTACAAGGTAATTCCAAGCATCGATCCAAAAATAGTATAACATGAAATCACAACTTATCCAGATGCCAAGCCTRTCCAGTAGAAGCTTCATCCAATTAACCCCAGGAAAGAAGCAACCATTAAGGTTGAAGTTGAGAAATTGCTAAAATCCAGTTTTATCTATCCTATCCATTTGACCCAATGGGTATCAAACCCTCTTCCGATCAATAAAAAACAAGGCACGATTTGTGTATGTACAAACTTTTGTGATTTGAACAAGGCCTGTCCCAAAGATAATTTTCCCACACCTTTCATCGACCAGATAATTGATGAATGTGTGGGTTGCGAGGCCTTCTCTTTCATGGATGGTTTTTTGGGATATAACCAAATACAAATCAAACCCGAAGACCAGCACAAAATGGCATTCATCTGTCCATGGGGTACATTCACATATCGTAAGATGCCTTTTGGTCTCAAAAATGCTGGAGTGACATTTCAGCGGGCCATGTCTTTTTCTTTCCATGACCCTAAGCATATAGTCGAGGCCTATTTAGATGATTTTGCATCTCGATCTCACAAGAGAACGGATCATCCCACACACCTCTGACTCATCTTTGAGCATTTTCGCTACTTCCGGATTCGCTTGAATCCAAACAAGTGCAGCTTTTGCATAACATCAGGACATTTGTTAGGTTTCATAGTATCAACAACAGGGATCATGGTCGATCCTCTCAAGGTTGAGGCAATAATTCAGTTGCCTCCCCCACGCACAATTCTTCAACTTCAAAGTCTACAGGGCAAGGTGAACTTTTTAAGATGTTTCATCGCCAACTATGCCGAGATCAGAAAGGGATTTATGCACTAACTGAATAAAGATGTTCCTTTTCATTGGACGATGCCGCCCAACGCTCTTTTGATGCATTGAAACATGCCCTCACGACTGTTCCTCTGCTTCGGCCACCTAACTATAAAAAAGATTTCTTATTATACTTGGCTGCAACAGAGTCAACCATCGGCATGGTCTTAATTCAGAAGGATGACCTGTTCTCAGAATATGTGATTTATTACTTGAGGAAAGGCCTCGTAGGACCGGAACTCAATTATTCTCATATCGAAAAACTTGCGTTGGTAGCAGTTCATGTTGTTCAATGGTTCTGTCATTATGTTATGTTTCGCAAGACCACTGCCATTGTTGTCGTGAATCCATTCTAGTACATGTTGACATGACGGGTAATAGGTGGAATCCATTCCAGGAGTTTGACTTAGATTTTGTTTCAATGAAATCCAAAAAGTCATTGGTCTTCGCAGAACTTATTTCGGAACTTCCGGTTGAGTTAGGTGATTTTGTGCCTGAAGAGTCATCTATCAGAGGAGATATGTTTTTGATCACCTCTTTGGATCCCTGGTACAGAGATATACTTATCTATCTCCAGACTTTGAAGTGCCCCACCTCTTCTTCTCATGATGAGCGTCGACGCATACATCATCAGGCTAAGAATTATCTCATACTCGATGATACTTTGTATCGGAGAGGTGTAGACTGCATCCTGTGTTAATGTCTCACTCACGAAGAAGTAGTTATCATGCTTAACGATTGCCATACTGAAGCTTGTGGCAATCATTTTCCTGGGTTGGAAACAGCCCAAAAGATTCTATGAGCAGGTTACTTCTGGCCGACACTAATGAAAGATTGTATTGAATCGGTCAAGAAGTGCCACCCATGCTAGATCTTCTCTCGGAATATGAGGGCACAACCCACTCTCATGTTTCCTGTCATCACAGTTGGTCCCTTCACCAAGTGGGGGATTGATTACACTGCATGCAAGCCTCCTTCAGCAAGGGGGCATTGTTACATCATTGTAGTTGTCGACTACTTCACGAAGTGGGTCAAAGCTATGCCAATGTTTAAAGATGATGGAGAGACTGCAGCTCTCTTTTTATTCAACCGGATAATAGCAAGGTTCAGCGTCTCGAGGGAGATTGTCACTGACCATGGCAGTCACTTTCAGAACCAGATGATGACCGATTTAATGTCAAAGCTTGGGTTACAGAAAGAACATTCGTCACCCTACTACCCCCAAGCAAATGGTCAAGTAAAAGCTGTGAATAAATCTCTCAAGACCATCCTACAGTGAACGATCAACTCAGCCAAGTCAAATTGGCAGTTGATGTTGTACTCGACATTATGGGCTTACTGAACATCTGTTAAGACTGTAATCGGTTTCTCACCTTTTCAACTCGTTTACAGGATGGAAGCAGTCTTTCCTATCGAATGTCAAATGCCATCCCTAAAGTTGGCAGTACAATTATTCCCAGACACTTCTCCACTTGAAGAACGGTTAGTATACCTTGAGAAACTCAATTAGCAGCATCGTGATGTGGCCCTAGCCAATGAGGATCACAAGCATAAAGTCAAGTGTTAGTATGATATGTCTGTTCGTCCTCATATTTTCACTGAAGGCGACCTTGTCCTGGTCTACAACCAAGATAAGGACCCCCTGGGGGCAGGAAAATTCAAACCCATGTGGTTCATACATTTCATCATAAAAGAGGTTCTTAGGAAGGGCGCTTATCATCTGGTTGACTTTGAAGGGATTGCTTTGGCAGAGCCTAGAAATGGACTCTACCTCAAGAGGTATTACTCATAGGCAGGTCACCATGGGTAACTTTTTGTAACATATGTATAGTCTTTGTACTATTACTTTCTAGTTTCTTTTAGTGTTATGGACGGGTTGTTTTTTATGTATCTTTCATCGCTATGGCAAATGTCAAGTGAATTCGAGGTGTTCATTGGGTACGCAGACGGTGCTATCTGGCACACTTGGAGGCTTGCCTCCGCAACTTGGGTAATTTTTTCACCTTGAGGGTAGTTATTATATTTTGGAGGTATATGCTTAGGTGACACCACAAATAATGTCGCCCGAGTATAGTGCAGTTATTGAGTTTCTTTATGACACCTTGTCATTTGGTATCTCTCATCTCTAGGTCTATCTCGACACTCAACTGGTTGTGTCTTAGTTAAATAGAGTCTACCGTGTTCATGATCCGACTTTACACCGATGATTACTTAGGGTACATCTCTTAGAATGAAGCTTTGATTATATTACATATTTTCATGTTCCTAGGAGTTTAAACCAAATTACAGATACCCTAGCTAATCAAATTTTATATTGGCATCTTGCACACATATGAAAGGACATACACATAAACATGTAAATACATTTTTTGCAAAAATAATCCATAAGCCACGAAAAAGACATAAAAATTCATATATAACATCATAGTCACCAGAGTACATAGGTGGACGCAAGCGCCTCAAAAATATGACCAATAATGAGTCACGGGGCTTATGCCCTCAAAAAATATACATAAGTAGTGCTCTCGGCATGTGAAAAGTCTAACTAAGGTCATGGATTGTGGGCCCTATTGTACTGATCTACGGCATTTTCCAAATGCTGAAACAATCGAACCCACGTCTGTGGTGCCCCCACTACATGAGGCTGCATAGATGGTGGCAGGTCCTCAATCTCTGCCATAGGGACCATGTGAGTAAGGCAGTAAATTTCCGCTCGACTCGTCTCAACACCCTCTCAGCCTCCCCAGCTGGAAGATCTCCTGCTGCTACTAGTCCCCCTGCGGCGGCAGGTGCGATCCCTAGCTGAGAACTACGCATATTCCTCGCATAGTCCGCAGGTCACACCAGTGCCACATCTGCACACAACAAACACATATCCGTCAAATACTTTGGTATAAAAAAAATGATATATAACAAAAGAAACATAAAAATTACATATGTTTAACAAAAACAAAAAAAAACAAAACAATGAAGTAAACTTACCCATCTCTCCTCGCTCCTCACCAAGAGGTACTAGTATCTCATGGTCTCTCAAGAAATCAATCCCAGCATAGGGGTAATCCTCTATGACTGGGATCTGTCGCGACAGCCAAGCAAATAAATCATCATCGAAGGACTGGTTGGTCCTTCCACTACTCTGTCGTGGCAGTAGCACTACCCATCTACAAACTGTAGGAAGAGAGGCCTGGTGTCCTCGTACCACTACTCGAGGACTGAAGCTCGGGACTCTTTCAAAGAAGAAAGAGCATAGAATGGTCCTAAACCTAAAGTTCCTCTATGTCTGCAACCGACAACCTGTCATTTGCCTCTTCATATAATCTAACAATGTCATGCTCCAGTCAAATATTTGTGCATTTAAGCACTGGACAGCACCGTTCATTTGTGCATGGGACGCCTGATGTAGAGCCACAAAACCAGTGATTCACCCAATAAGCAACACAATCGCTTGTAGCGGTAAGTCAATAATCTTGCTTATGGGCATCTGTGAGCTCAAGCGACTTGTACCATCCTCACAGTACGGTCCTATCAATTCCGCTATGTTATGTGCCCCATAGGAAATGTCTGGAAGTTGACTAGTTTCCCTCTCCTGGAGAGGCCATTCAAAAAGTATATATCTTCTATCATGGGCACCAGTGACTACCCCTCTAACATAAACGCCTTGGAATCCAGATGCCAGTAATCAACCAAGGCATTCAGTAGCCTAGGTTGTGCCCGCATAAAAGGACACAAGAAGAACTTGAGTAGCCCACATTGCATTAAGGCAGCCACAACATTGGGGTCTTCCCTGACCAACTCACTTACCTCATCATGCTCTCTTTCTCTCCAATGAACATACATCCTGCAAAACATCAAGATTCAGGAGGGTTAACCCTTGTTTTTTAATATTTTTTCATTCAATAAGGGGGTCCACGTGGGCTGTAATACCAATAGTCACGTGTACACACGTGCAGATTTTACTCTACCCAAATGTACACGCTGCCTGTCCTAAGACAACCCACATGAACCTAGTGTCGACCTTTTGAAGGTCGATGCCCCCCAAAAAAATGGAACCCAAAGAAAAAATAAAGACTTAAAATGAAAGATAAGAGAGTTTGTACTTACTTGGTCTAGAGAGATGGTCGTTTCGTCCACTCTAGCTCCCGGAATCACCACTTTTATCAAAGGGGGTTTTTTGGCTCCAGAGTCAATTTACAAATCAACAATGGTGATAATGAGCTGTCAGCTTCTATTTATAGACTTTTTAGCCTCTTTTTGTCACTTTTTTTCCCCCCCTTATCATTTTCTTTAAAACGAAAACCATTTAGAGTGATTCAGGAGTTGTATTGGAAGGGTATGATTGGGTATCAGGACAATTTTTTTTGGAGTTTTGGGTAACTTTTTACGGTCCATGAAAAATTCTCAGATGATCAACTTGAGCATTTAGGTTAGGTTTCTACTCGGAATTTTTTTTCTCGTTGTCTTTATCCCTTTTCCATAGGATCGATCCCATCAAGTTGTGACATGAAACCATCATTTCTACTTTATAAGTGTCGCAAGTTGGTGGTAGAGCTTACTGGAACATGGATGCCCTAGGTAGATCCTGGTTGCATTATGGTGTCCATGCTGTCTCTAATAACTGTAGGCTGGGGAGTCATTGTTGTTTTTCCTGATTACGAGTTTGAGCCTCATTTGCATGATTCCTTTTCACTCTTGACCTCACCCTCAGGACTCCCAAAAGATATAACAAGTCTTCTTTTAAGCCCTTTTCAGGCCCTCTAAACATGAAAATATTGTCGAGCAATTTTGTGGCCCTTCACGCTCGTTAAACTGAAATTTGAAGTCACGTCTGTCCGGCAATAGTTTACCCCTTTTTCGGTCTGGACGGTCAACTGTATGAACAACGGTATACTCTATGGAACTTCAATTCTCTAGAAGAGTACTCTCAGGTATCATTTTAAACCTTTTTCGGGCCTGAGGGACTAAATTTACGAAAAAGGAACCCCCACGGAGTCCATAGTTAAGCTCCTGTTAGACTCCATAAAATTGAAAATATCATCGAGTGACCTTATTCTTTCACACTCGTTAAACTGGTCCAGAAGAACATTCCTGACGGAGTCCATAGTTAATCTTTTTTCAGACTCCTTAAAAATGAAAAAATGGTCGAGTGATCTTGTCTTTATCACACTCGTTAAAATGGTTTTGAATAGATGTCTTGTCGGTGCTAGTTTACCCCTTTTTCGAACCAACTAGACTATCTTCGAAAAAGGTACCCCAATGGAGTCTCCTTTTACGTTTTTTCAGACTCTCTAAATATCAAAAACCACCGATCTTACCTTCTCTAGACTCATTAAACTTACATCGAAGGACGTTACTTGTGTTTTGTTAACCATGTTTGTATACCTACATCTTTGGTCTAAATGTCGGCTCCATGTTTCTCTCAACTAAACCATCTAAAGCATACGTTATACGCAAGCCTTGTATCACTTCGCCTCTGCATCTTGACACCGTTTGGCCCCTGGAGGATTTTTCCCGAGTGTCATCATTCTAAACATCAGCCTTGTCCTTACACCTTGAACTTATATGTTTTTAACCCCCATTCCTCCATTGTAACGTAACATTCTTTTATTCTTTTTTCTAAAAATCATTGAAAAAGACAAAAAAAAAAAAAACAAATATACCCCAAAAAGAGGAAGGGAAAAGCATTTTCTTTATTGGCAGCACAATAAGTCTCCCTTGGATAAAGCACATATGTCCATTTGTTCGTCAAACTCTGAGATTTAATATGACATTAGGAAGATGTTCTCGTTACATAGAGTTGTGTCCTCCTCCGTTTGGTTATTCTTCCAAACATATGGAGAGTTTGTGTTGCCTCCTGCCTCGTAAAATTATGATTAATTCCATGCTGCTTGAGTTTCATCATTTGTCATGTTGTTGTCCAAGGGAATTTTTTACCAAGCCTAAGTTGGCCCCTCTGCAGTTTGTCTCTTTCCCTCATACCCGACCATCCTAAACGTCCAATCATGTCTTTGTTCGAAATCAATGAAGACTTTAGCCTAATCATCAAAATTCTCTAGTTCATGACTGACGAGCCATCGAAGACCTCTGGGTAGTGAATTCATACACTCATATTACACTCCTACCTGATTTTTTAAGATTTTGAAGTTGTTGCTCAAGCTCTGAAGACCTCATCTCCAGCCATCATAAGAAGATGGATACTCTACATGTATATCTTTTTTATTTCGAGATGTAGCTCCGTTGTGTATTGTTCAAGGCTGCACTTTATATAGTTATATGGCATGGATCTACAATGTATTTGATTGGTAGCCATGATTTTATTTTATCCCGAGCATGGGTATGCCCACCTCGGTGAGACAACTGTTATTTTTTGTAGACGGTGCCTCTTGATTTTTGGTCCCTGGGCTCACTTGTTCAGCACACCAGTAGAGATTCTTAATGTATTTCGGCCATCAGATGCTCTTATGACCTCAAACATTAGAGGGAATCTGTTATAACCCTAATTTTCACCAGACATGCTTACCTGGCATTAGGCCATCTCAGATCCTTTCTTTGCCAAAGCATTACTGAACAACTCTTCTTAAAAACACTTTTAATAAAGGCCCACGCACCCTGCTCTATTACTGCACGTGTGTACACACCCGCTAACCCAAAATAGCCCACGTGTACCTACAAAAGCATGGAAAAAGTAAAGTTTCTGACGGAACACACAGCTTTGGGTGAGCTAACTAAACCTTCTAACCATGCATGGCCGAGGGTTCGTCCAAATACCTAGCTTCTTCTAGCCTATAAAAGAAGGGTTAGGGGTCCCATTTGGAGGAGGAGAATTATAGTAAAGAAATTATACCCAATTGCATATTCCCTTTGTCCCAACCCTTTAGCCTTCCTTGTGCAAAGATTAAGATAGACCAAAGAAGTTGGAGGAAATTTGAAGAGGAGCCCAGGACCAGGTTCGTGGAGCAGCGGTTGGCTTCCTCATTATACATTGATTTGTTGAAGTTAATAATAAAGAAATACTTTTCCCATCCCACTATATGAGGTTTTCATGGTTTATTGTATACTTGTTTATTGAATCTCTAACCCATTAATCTATATATCAAATGCATGTGGAGATTGTTGTTTGTTTTATGTGAATGCAGGTCAGCCTTGGGAGGAGAGCTACAATCAAAAAGCGATCAAGCATAAGGAAGGATCTACATCAAACGCCTGAAATAAGGTATGCTCATTTGATATGTGTTTGCTTAATAATAATGGGGATTAGGTCTGGGACGAAGGTAGAAGGTAGAAAGTAGAAATCTTTAGGTCTTTTCTACATGCATGTTTCAACCCTAAGTGCTAGTTTGTAGAGGTATTTCCCTCCCACAACATCTATATTATCTGAAGTCCTACTTTGTTACAACTATATCTACGAATTCACCTCGTGGAACGTTATTTTGATTATATCGAATATCAACACATTCCTAGATGTCTAAATACATTAACTGATGCTCTATCTAATTATGTGTTAGACAGACATTTGAGACATTTATAAATCCAATCACACATTACACATTGTATATATAAGCAGAGTAAGTCGGTAGAAGCCTCATGTATATATATAATGATAAAATGTTTTACAAAAATGTTTTCCATCCAAGGACCAAAATATCAAAATATAAAGTCCATGGCTTCTACAAAATAGCATCATGGATGCTACTCATGGTAGCATACTACTGCCCATGCCACCCTATGAAGTAAATGACTAAGTGAGTCGAGCACGCCTACAGTATGGCATTGATAACGGCTCAGGATCTCATTGATCAAGATGTCAGGAATGTCTGTTGTCATACCCTCTACGTTCTGCTCCATTGCCTCATAGTCGCCAGCATCCCACCCTACTACTACACCTGCCTCTCCTCGTCTCTGGATCGGAGATGTGTCTAGAGGTCGGTGTGGCCCTACATTTGCATGGTCAAAAAATTTTGATTAGTCTTTAGATGGAAAACACAAAAACAAAAAACATCTTGTATCTTAAAAATACACAAAACCATTATAAAGAACAAAATGTCTTTCTTACTTAGGTTTCCCCACTGAAATCCCTCAGGGAGAACCAAGTTAGGATTGCCCTAAAAATCCAGGCCAACATACGCATAATCATCAATAATCAAAATTTGGGGCCTTAACTAGTCAAAATATGCATCATTGTACTTGACAATGGGGCCCGCTACATGTCACGCCATAAGGTCGCACCACCGTTTCATTCTTGGGTCTCATGGGGCTAGTATTCCCCACTCTACCTATAGCCGCAAATGAGGGAAACTTTCTAAAAAGAAAGACACCAAAACGGACCCATACCCAAACTGATTTAGGTCTCCATTCTTGCTTTTAGTAAGTTGTGTCTTCATACTGCGAAGAACACTATCACACCAATTGAACACTCGAGGTTCTATGCATTCAATGGCATATTGAAAATAACTCTAGAGGGCCATGTGCAACGAAGCACTTCCTGCCATCCATGCAATAGTAAAGAGAATGTTTCTGAGAGTCAGATCCTAAACTCCTCTGATGGCCACTTTACCTTTACGCCTCTCGACCTCAGGTTCACAATGTCGACGGATGTACTCGCTCATCGGAAAGCCACCACCTCGACCCCCTGTTAGGGTCACATGTTCCCCACGATGGGATATCCCCATCAAAAAGTAAATATCTTTGATGTACAAGGAAAGAACATGGACACCCACATGAAACACTTGTTGGTCTACGTCCCACATGTGGACCAAGTACTCTAATAGTCTCAGTTGGGCTCTCATGCCGTGGATTTTGAAGAACTTTAACAAGCCACATTGTTGAAGGGAATTAACGGTGCCCAGATCATTCAAAACCATGAATTCATCATCCTTGTGCTCTCGTTCTCTCCACTCCAACATTTTGGAAATCAAACACCTGCATGGAGATGAGAGAAGACAATTAGCAATTTTAATCATCATTTTTTTAATTCTTTTTGGTCCAATGCATGCATTTCTTTTGGGTTTTCAGCCACCACAACTGAGCTTCAATTATAGTGTGGGATTTATGTAGGTCAGCCATTGGGCGCCTACAAAAATCCTTGATTTTCGCAGGGCCCGATACTAGTCACCTACGGTGGCCTTAGCGCATGCCTATTAGCCCAAACAATCCCCCAAAAAAACATATTTTAACTGCTAAAAATGAATTTCAATCCATTCAAAAGGAAAAGGATGAAGAGCTTATCTTCTTGACGGAGACCATTCACCAAATGGTCACCTATGATCCTCGCAATCAACAGCCGAAGTAAGGCGTAAAAAAAGGGTTTTTAGATAAGTTCTTGACCAAATGCAAATGATATGGTAWAAACAGCTCTTACTCTTATTTATTTCACTTTTTACCTTTTTCATAATATTTTATATTATATAAGTTCATTTTGTTATAAACCCTCAAGTCTAATAGCCTCGTGAGTGTCGTATTTCTTGCAGGAAGAAGACTAGGGTCCTAATTAATGGAGTATGGATGTTTTTTCCATAATTTGTTTTCTCTTCGTTACGCATATAAATACTTTTTAGGGTTTTTTAGTAAAACCTCGAGTTCACTCTTCGTTCATTCTCGTGCTCGAAAATTTATGACAATGCAACTGAGTATAATTTTTTCATCCTTTCGTACTCGTCATGGTAACACGAAAAGCGACACACATGGAGTATCATTTAAGCTCTTTTCACACTCCATAAAAATGAAAAGATTGTCAAGCGACCTTGTTATGTTCACACTCATAAAAGTATTTGAATAAAACGTTCAATGGGCAATAGTTTATCACTTTTTAGGTCTTGTCGAACTATTTTATGAAAAAGGATCTGAGAGAGTTCTCTTTAAGTGTTTTTCAGACTCTATAAACATGAAAAACCCTGAGTTTTCTATCTTTGGACTCGTTAAACAAACATCTAAATACCCACATGGGACCGAACCACTCCTTCTTAGGGTTCATTAAACATACTCTGAGGGGCTCGTCCGAAGGATGAGCTTACATTACAAGTATATGTTATCCTCCTCAAGCTTGTGTAAAAATAAAGAGGTACTTGCCAGAAATGGTGGGGGAAAATTTGGGAAAGAAATGTGTCTCTGTATCTGTGTTAGTGGCAGCGAAGAGTCGCTCTTGAACATGACACCCCTTTTTTCATCATGTGAATATGGGTTGGGAGATCCATTTGTCTCTCGTCTGACTTTCTACAATTTTATATCTTGGGTCGTCTTTGAGTCAATGCTGCCAAGATTGTCATTGTATCATCCATATGTTCAAGAGAATTCTGAATAAGCCCTCTCTTGAGTTGGCCATCTGCAGTTGTCAATTCCTACCATGTCGGTCTTTCTTGTGTCAGTTTTAGATCATATTCATATTTTACTCTATCCTAAATCTGTTACTTATTTCATGTCATTGATGGGGGATACATCGAGGCCCTCCTGTGACGAGTCTCTTCCTATCGACTTCAACTCATTATCTAGGGAAGAGACATAGAAATCATTTAGTACCTTAGATCCTGCATTCCCTAATGGCAGGTTTCTTCACTCTTGACAGTGGATTCACATCATTTGTCTCTGATCAAAAGATTCTATCGAATGTTTGACTTCATTTCATTTATTCACATTCATTGGATTGTACTACAGTACCTTGGGAGTCATTGACATCAATGGTGATTTACCTCGCACTTGTTAATGGTTTTCATTAATGATCGGTAATCAAGCGTTTTCTAACCATGTTTGAATCCAACACCTGTAATCACATGGCTAGATTCTTACTTATGGATGATAGGATTGAAGACCCTGGATCTCATCATTCATGGTCTAGGTTGCGATGGAATATTGATGATTTGTATTGACACATAGATCCACTTTGTATGTCTCGTGGCTATGGTTGCATCCGAATTTTTCTCATAACTAGATCCACAGTGTATTCCTGGTGGCTATGTAACATTTTGATGACATGGATCCACAGTGTATCATTAGTGGTCATGACTTACACTTATGAGCTTGATAATTTGTAGTCTGAACATGAGAATGCCTACTTCAGACATGCTATCATATTGTGCAGATGCTTGTTTGTTTGAAGGTTCCTGATTGGTGCATTCTTTGTTCCCAACACACACACGTATTTTACATATTATTTTGGTTGTCACAAGTTTCAACCTCATACTTTGGGAGGCATTCTGTTACACATTATTTTTGTCATTCTGATGATTATTTTACTAGCATGTGATCAGGCTCTCAAAATCATTTTTTTCCTAAGAAAAGTTACTTCTTTCCTCCCCTTCAAGACTACTTTTTAGAAGGACGTTGCAGGCTACCCATAGTGTACAGTGCGAAAATCCATGATTTCCATAGGCTTCTCTATAGTTGGCCTCTGATATTTTCGCAGGCTGCTATATAGGAAGGGTGCGATGGTGTTTGAAATCCAAAAGACAAAAGAGGTTCAAGAAGTTTCTAGAAGGGGAATCTTCTAGAATGTGAGGTGGCATATGTATGGTTACAATCCTACTTTCTTCTCTAATATGGTGGGATCATCCTCATCCTTTTAACCACTTCAGCTTATCCTACATAATAATGGGCTTCTCATGGAAAATGTTAAGCACAGTTAAGAAAAGTTGAGCAAAGGATTGTTGAAATAATAGGTTGGAGATTGTGTGAAGAATATTAGTTCAATTGATACTTGAGGTCTACATTTTCCCATCAACATTTGGAAGATCATCTTCATGCAAATTCCAGAACAAGTATATGTGTGTGTTGGAATGAAGGACCACTAAAAGGGAACTTGCCATATCAAGGCATTTCGGTTGTATCTTCAACTCTTATTCAATATAATACAGTGGCATATTTCTTTCCCATAAAATTATTCTCATTTTATTACATGACTCCTTGATCCCATGTTTAAGTTTTTGTTGAATCTATCATAGTTGTTTTCACTTTGGTTGGTTTGTGTCATTGTAGATCTGGTTTCACAAGAGCACCGGAGCGAAGCGAGAACAACAAAGATATAAGAAATTGATCTCAAAGGTAAGTCATCAATTCCTTCTTTGACACTTAGATCAATGATTGTAACTTAGGGAAACTGTCATGTCATGTCTTGTTTTGTTCTAGATCTAGGTGGATCTAGGGAGATTAGTTTATGTCCACATTTACCGATTTATCCTATAACAGGCCCATGATTTTCATCCAAAAGGGTGGTGGTGATGTTGTATTAGGGGTCAAATGATTACAATCGTTGGAAACAATGGCCCTTAATTTTGAAGATATTTTCATGAGATTTTACTCAGATGGTAAGGAAATTGAGCTTAGAGGTATCCAAGGGAAATCCTCTAAGGTAGTAATATCTAATAGCATGAAAAAATTACTCGAAAGGGACACCATCGTGTAATTGCACAATTTTTCTCACTTGATTTTCAAACATCTATATATATTGCTCCATTACATATCCATGTTTGACAACATAGGTATTCCAATAGAGGACGAACACCTTCAGCAACCACTCACACAAATAGATCAAAGTTCAACACACCAATTTGTTTAAGTGGTAAAACCCCCATGAGGAAACATTCGCAGCCCTAGCCAATCTGACCACTTGAAGCAACTTATTAATGCAAAATAAAATACTACATAGATATTTACAAGAGATTTCCTCACAAATGATTATCTACAAATTACCCTCCATTCTCTTCATATAGAGATCATGGACCAATCGAGTATCAATCCATGAATCAATGTAGACATTAAGATCGAGGAGATTATGATATTTTGGATCACTCTATGTCGAGAACATATCATGACCGTAAGATTTACTAACTACAAATGCATACTAAATAAACACACTTTAGTTGAATGACACATTAGACAAAGTTGATCTTAACTAACTCATAAGTGTCTAAATATCCTAACATCCCCCCTTAAGAACAACCTGGGATAAGATTGAAGAATTTAAAAAGGTGACAAAATAGGATAAGGAGGAATTAGAGCCTATCCCCCCTTAATGACAAATTCGTAAAATCCTAACATAGATAGAAGTTTGGAAAACTTCTCTTATGTAAGAGACTTTATGAAAATGTCTGCAACTTGATCTTCTATAGGGAAAAAGAGAACTTCAATAACTTGATCATGAATAAGATTTCTGATTAAGTGCATGTGTATCTCAATGTGTTTTTTGCACTGATGTTGAACTAGATCTTTGGTTGACTTGATGGCATTATAATTGTTGCACCAAAGAGTGGTTGGATGTTGTTGTTGGAAGTCAAACTCTGAAAGTATTTTTTGAAGCAACAAGGCTTATTGAATTGCATTAATTATTGCTCGGTACTCCACTTCTGCTGAAGAAAGAGAAATATCTTGTTGTTTCTTACAAGCCCAAGTGAGAGGTCTTGAACCAATGCTAAAAACATAACCTAGAGTATATTTTTTATCATCAAGGTTGTTGGCCTAATCTGAATTTGTGAAACCAACTAGTAAAGGAGTCCCCACTGAGATGTAATGTATCTTGACCTGAATTGTACCCCAAACATAGTGGAGTATCATTTTAGTTGTTTTCCAATGTATTTCATGGGGTGTTTGCATATTCCAAGAAACAAGACCAACAACAAAGGAAAGAATAGGATGGTTATGAGTCAAATATAAGAGGCTACCAACTAACTAATCGTAAAAAGTGGCATCAAATTCGGGAGAAGTACAAGTGGTAGCAATTTTGACTCTAGGCTAGAAGGGAGAAGGGACTAGTTTAGAATCATCAATGTGAAAGTGGAGAAGAAGGTCACAAGCATACTTAGACTAGGAAAGAGAAATTCCTTGGTTTGTAATACTTTGAGGCCAAGGAAATAATGCAAGTAGCCTAAGTCTGTCATTTCAAATTTCTTTTTACAAATGGATTTCACATGGGTCAAATTTTTTTGGTCACTACCAGTGAGGATAAGGTCATCAACATAAAGAAAAAGGATTATGAGATGGATTCCTAATTATTAATATATACATTAGGGTCATAATGACATCTAGAAATTTTCTATCAAGAAGAAATTTATCCATTTTGGCATACCAAGCTCGAGGAGCTTGCTTAAGACCATAAAGAGATTTTTTAAGGTGGAAAACAACGTTGGAGTGATTTTGGACACATCTAAGAGGTGGTTCCATGTATCTTTATTCTTGTAAATCCACATGCAAGAAAGTGTGTTTGGAATCCATCTGATGGACCTCCAATTTATGTGAGGATGTAAGGGCTAGAACAAGGCAGATGGAATTCATTTTGGCTACAGAGGAAAAGGTTTCGTTATAGTCAATGCCTTCAAATTGGGAGAATCCTTTGTCAACTAACTAAACCTTGTGTCATTCAACACTTTCATTTGATGCATACTTATTTTTATACACCCATTTACATATAACAAGTTTTCTCCCTTTTAGAAAAGGTACAATATACCAAGTATCATTCACCATTAAAAAGCGATACTCTTCATTCATTGTTGTGTCCCGATATGGATGACCTGGAGCTTATGCAAATGTTTTTGGATCACGAGTCTCTAAAATCGATCCAAAAGAGAAGAGGCTTATTGGAACTATGAATGTGTCTGATGTTGATCTAAAGGATCACTGGCAACATGACCATTTGCTTCTCAAGTTGAACAAACCCATCGAGGAAGCTATGGTGTTGGTATAGGTTCATGTTCAATGGATTCATCTAGAGGAAGGTGAGAAGGCAGAGATGGATTTTCATCCTCAATGTCATCATATGAAGAAGAATAAACCAAAATAGGAATAGAAGATGGAATAAATGTCAAAGATGGTTTGTAGGCCGAAGATGGCACAAACATCAAATTAGGCTCGCGGGACAAGATATTTTCATCAAATTTAACATCTCTTATAGTAACAATTTCATTGGAATGAGTTTGAAGAAGCCTGAAACCTTTAACATATTCAAAATTCCAACAAAAATGCACTTCTCACTTTTAGGCTACAAAGCTTTCATTTTCTCATCAAGAATATGAACCCATGCTACACTGCCAAAAACACAAAAGTGGCTTACAGATGGCTTAATTTTAATCCATGCTTCTTCCAATGTTATAGTTTTTAGAGCCTTTGTGGAGTATGATTTAATATGTAATTTCCATAGTTAATGGATTTCTACAAATAATTAAGACTCCATCACTTAGAATGGATCACACAATTAGCCATTTCTTTTAATGTGTGATTTTTTCTCTCAAAAACACCATTTCGTTGTTGTGTATATGGAACAATGTGTTGCATTTAGATTCCCTATGTAGTGTAGTAACTTGTAAAATTGTTGTTCACATATTCACCTCCATTGTCTGTTCTTAAAATTTTAAGTTGATGTCCATATTTTTTTTATACAAGGGCCTTGTAGGCAAAAAACTTGTCAAACACTTCACTCATAAGTTTTAAGAAGTAAACCCAAGTGTGTTTGGAGAAGTCGTCATTGAAAGTTAATAAATACTTCCACCCAAAAAAACATGGAGAAGAAAATAGACCACACAATTTACTATGAATATGTTGAAAAGGGGTCAAGTCATTCCAAGAGGCACGTTTGTCAAAATTGTTCTAATGATGTTTGTGGAGAACACAATTGGCACAAGCACCATCTCTACAAGGAACAAGAGGCAGACCATGATGGGCCGCATAAATGGCATCTTTTTACATCCTCTTTTCCCTATTTTTAATCCTTTTCTGCTTACATATCATAGTGTATTAGTCCATTTTAATGTTTACGTAAGGGATTTAGACTTAATGTGTTTCCATTATATTTAGTTAGTATTTATGTGAATTTATGATTAAAAATTATAAAAATGTCATATTTTCATTTATCTTTGAGTTAATTTGCAAAGACGATGTGTCAGACAAGTCACTATGTAGGTTGTGATGTCACCACGGGATGTATTTTGGTTCCAATTGTTGCAACACTCTTGTGCAGTTGTTGCAACACTCTTCTACAGTTGTTGCAACACATTTTTTTTACATAGTTTCTACAACACAGTCGCTGCTACATAGTTGTTGCAGCATAGTTTCTACATCAAAGAAGCCACAACATGGGAAGCTTGAGCCCACATCATAACCATGAGCCATCGGAACTATGAGCCATGTTATTGCATATTTTTCACTACTCTACATCAAAGAAGCCACAACATGGGAAGCTTGAGCCAACATCGGAACCATGAGCCATCGAAACTATGAGCCATGTTATTGCATATTTTTCACTACTCTACATGATAATTATGGATCCATGCAACAATAATGTTAGTCCAAGAAAATCAAAGATAAGGAAATAATTTTGCAATTCCAAGAAAAAATGTTAGTTTGAGTGGTTAACAAAGAATCTTGGAATTCTCGGGTAAAAGATCTTGGGAGTTATTTATTATTTTCTAATTGATAGCTGTTAAGAACCAAATACCAATATAGCATAGAAAAACCTCAGAAAAAGTACTCAACACCTTGAAAAAGAGATAATTTCATATAATAAGCCTCTTCGAGGGGGAAACCTCCTTTTACCCCACTTAAATGTTCAAGTACAAGATGATTCAAAATGAAAATGTCTCCTTGGTATATATAGGAGACTAGGAGGTATAATTACAACTAATGGCCTAAAGCCGACATAAATAAAATAACATTACTAATATAATATGCCCCAATTAAGGGGTAATGGGCCAATATTAGGGCTTAAGATGCCCCTCCACTTGAGACAAGTGTTGTCTGCAACGCTTGAGTAACTCTGGATGCTTCTATATAAAAGACTCATCTTCCCAAGTGGAATCTTCAGCCGGTAGTTTCCTCCATTTAATGAGATACTCTGAAATGGATCTATTCCTCAGCTGGCGAATTCTTGTGTCAGTGATGGCTTCAGGTTCCAATATGATTTTTCCTTCCTCGTCAAGTTCTGGCAAT
>JASDQU010107713.1:172029-233780 GCA_032191745.1 Picea mariana | reverse complement strand
ATACATCGTTTGTTGCAAGACTAGCAAGGACAAGAGATAGGGGGCTATGATTCCACGAGAGAGGAGGATAAAGGGGATAAGTCTTTTATTATATTTTATTTACCCATCTTGGTTTTAGTTGAAAAATGTGGCTACATGATATTCTTTGGGGAGAGGTCATGTGGTTCTTGAATTCATGTAATTGTATAAACACCTATTTGTGTTGTTTGGGGGTTCACTCATTCACTCTCCCACTCAATAATTCTATTCTATTCATTCATTCATTCATTATTCTCATCCTCGTTCTTACTAATTTTTGTGCTCTTAGTCTGATCATGGAAACAGATGGTTGGAGGTAGATAGTTGTTTCTATATGGTTTTGAAGAATTACTAATCATTTCAAGAGGGAATGGATTCATGTATTCATGAGATTGATGGTAGTTCTAAGAGAACTGTCCACAATTGAGAATCCTTGGAGTTTACAGCATAGAGATTTCCTAACCAATAGAGTTGGAGACCTAGAGAGAAATGGAATAGCCTAAGGGAATACATGGAATAGAAAGGGGTTCATTTATTTTGTTTGTACAGGCTGGAGGGAAACATATTTGGAAATTAGGATTGTTGTGTGGTTGGGAAAACACAAGATCTTGTTATCTAATTGGTATGTTTTTTTTAGATTCGACCTAGGACCTGTCCTTGTGGATTCATAGCCATGGCTTGGGGGTGACACTATTGTTGAGAGTGAATGAGCAACAATGTCTAGGGTTGGGAGGATTTCTGCGTGCTTGATTTCCTCCCAGGGTTGAATAGATCGGGTAACTATACCTCTAATCCCACATCTGGTGATGATTTCTGCGTGCTTGGAAGTTCCATTGATTGGACGCCTCCTCCCAGGGTTGACCTGCATCCAAAGATTGACAAACAAATAACTACAAGCATGTTATTCCATATATAAGTTGGGGTTAGAGGTTAGAATGTCAAGCATAAATCAAATAAAAGTACTCAAGACACCATCATTTGGGACAGGAAAAGTGTAATTCTTTTATTCATAACACGAAGATTATACCTTTACAATCTGAGTCGCCCATCGTTCTGCGAACCTAGTTTGGGCTCCTCTTCACCATGCTCCAAGTGAGCCTTGTATGAACTTCTCCTCTCAACCTTATTATCTCTTCTAAGGAAGGGAATGGGTTAAATGGAGGAAGAAGGGGCTAATGAGGGAATGCCGAGGCAATTTCTCACAAAAGGCAGCAATATCTTGGGCAAGGAAGGGAAGTGAAATCGGGCAGAGTTTCATTGTTCTTATGCTTAGGTATGAAATGATACCTCAAAAAATCATTTTATATGCCAAAAGGATGGTTATTTGGTTGGGTGATGGGCTATAGCATGTGGATTAGTTGGGAAACCTCCAATAGCCCGTGAATTTCAACGAATTCCTTGCAACTTTTTATTTTTTCCAAATTTTGCAAGCATACACGGGATGTAATGGTGCAACATGTTTATGTACACTAGTTGTAGTGGTGCAAAAAGCATATGTACGCGGGAAGTAATGGTGCATGGCATGTACATATTCTAAAAATTGGTTTTTAAAGAAGACTTTCTCAGCAGTGCTTTGGCAAAAAAATGCAAGTAAGAGGGCCAAGGCCATGTATGCATGTGTAGGGAAATTTATGGCTATAATAGATGCCCCTTAATGTGTGAGGTCAGAAGATAAACTAAAGGCCAAAATACATTATAATATATTCACCAATGTACGAAATCGAGTGAGCCCAAGATAATATTTTGGGAGGTGACATCTACAAAACAAAAATTGTCTCTTCGAGGTAGGAATAACCATGCTTGGGATGAAATAAATCATGGTTGTCAATAAAATACACTGCATATCTATGTCATATAACTATATAAAGTGTAGTCATGAGCAATACACAACGGGTCTACATCTCAAAATAAATCAAAGATATACAAATATAGTATCCATCTTCAAGAAGCCAGTGACACCTGATGGTTGGAGATGAGGCCTTCAGAGCTCAAGGAACAACTTCAATATCTTCAAAACTTGGGTAGGAGTACAATAGGAGTGTATAACTCACTACCCTGAGGTCTTCAACGGCTCATCAGGAAAAGACATGAGGATCTTGATGATCAGGTAGAGAACTTCATCGATTTTGAATTAGAACTTGACTGGACTCTCGGGATGGCCGACTCATGAGATCAAGAGACAAGTTGCAGAAAGGCCGACTCAGGTTGGGTGAAACTTCCCTCGGACCAAACCATGAAAGATGATCAGACTCAGGCAACATGAAATTGACATCATTTTATGATGTAGGAGGCAATGCAAACTCTCCATGTGTTTGGAAGAGTAACCAAACAGAGGAGGACACAACTCTATGTAGTGAGAACAACTTCCTAAGGTCATACTAGATCTCAATGCTTGATGAAAAAATGGAAGGATGTTCTTTGTCCAAAGGCGACTCTTTGTGCTGCCGAAAAAATAATACATATTTCCTATCCCCTCTTTTTGGGATATTTTGTTTTTTTGTCTTTTCCAATTTTTTAAGAGCTTGAAAAAGAATAAAATAATTCTACGTTACAAAAGAGGAACAAGTGTTGCAAGCAAGAATTCTAGTTCTAATCGCAAGGAACACACTAATGCTCAGATCAAGGAGACATTTGCAAGAAAAGGAAAGTCGGGGAAAATTCCTCCATGGGTCAAGGTGTCACATCGCAGAGGCAAAGTGCTACACGGCTTGTATATAAGACATGCTTCAAAGGTTCAATTGAGAGAAATATGGAGTCGGCATTAGGCCAAAGATGCAGAGACGCAAATGTGATTAAGAAAGACACAATGAAACCTCCTTCAATGCAATTTTAATGAGCCCAGAGAAGGTAATCTTGGTAGTATTTTCACATTTAGAGAGTTTGAAAAAACATAAAAGAAGACTCTATGGAGTACCTTTTTTGGAGATAGTCTAGTCGGTTTGAAAAATGGGTAAAATAGCACCGAAAAGACGATTATTCAAAACCATTTTAATGAGTGTGACAAAGACAATATCACTCGGCAATCTTTTCAATTTTAAGGAGTCTAAAAGGAGCTTAACTATGGACTCAGAGCCTTTTTCTGAGTTTAGTCTCCTTAGCCCGAAAAAGTATAAAATTTACTAAGGAGAACTCTCCTGGCGAGACAAATCTCTTGAGGCATACCTTTTTCCACTATAATCTACAGGCTGGAAAAAGGGTTAAACTCATGCCAGTAGATGTTCTTATGGGCCAATTTAACGAGTGTGAAGGAACAAGTTCACTCGACGATCTTTTAAATTTTAGGGAGTATGAAAAGAGCTTAACTATGGACTCCATGGGGGTTCCTTTTTCATAAGTAATCTCCAAGGCCCGAAAAAGGTGATAAACCAAAACCAAGGAGATTTAGTCCCTCGGGCCTGAAAAAGGGTTAAACTTACGCTTGAGAATACTCTTCTAGCAAACCAAAGTTCCTAGAGCATACCTTTATTCATGAAATTGACCATCCGAACCAAAAAAGGGGTAAACTACCACTAGACAGACATGACTTCAAATTTAAGTTTGGCAAGCGTGAAGGGAAACAAGATCTCTCGAAAATATTTTCATTTTTAGAGAGTCTGAAAAGGGTTTAAAGAAGACTCCATGGGGCTACTCTTCTCAGTTAATCCAGACAAGATCAAAAATCATAAATATAGTCTCATCGAATGTTGCTTTTGAATTGTAAAGTGAGCTTGAAAGACAACAAAGCATGCTCATTTGGGAGTCCCAAGGGTAAGGACATGAATTATGGTGCATTAAACAAATGAGGCTCAATCTCTTAATCATGACAAGACTAATCAAGGACTCATGATCCTATATTCATTACTAACAGCATGGACACCAAAATGCAATAAGGATCTACCTAGGGAATCCATGTAAAGGTAGGCTCTACAACCTAATAACGAAACTTCTATAGCAACAGTGAAGGTTCAGTGTCACACTTTTGTGGGGTTGATCCTACGGTAAAGCAGAAAAGACAAAGAGATGCAGAAAGTGGAGGTGAAACCCTAACTTATATGAAAAGTGGAAAAAACATCATTTACCAAAGGATAACAAAAGTCACCCATCCCCAAAAGGTTACCAAACCAAAAGAAAAAGTGTATCATAACATCACATAAGAAACTTGAAATCTAAATCAAGTGATCATCAAGCCAAGAAAAATGACAAAGGGGGTCAAAAAGTGGCAAAAAAGGCGAAAAAAAGTCTATAAATAGAAGCTGACAACTCATTTTCAACATTGCAGTTTGACAAATACCCAAAAGGAGAAAAAAAACTGTTGCTAAAGAAGTTGATTCTGGGAGCTTCAGTGGACAAAACGAACTTCCGCTTGGACCAAGTAAGTACAAATGCATCGCTCTTGCATTTCAATTGTCTTTTATGCATTTATTTTTGCTTTTGAGGGGGCACGCTCTCCTAAAACAAGAGGCTCTGTGTGTATGTGGGTTGTCTAAGGACATCCCACGTATGTACTCAGGTAGAAAACACTATGCTTGTGTACATACGCGATTGAGGCCAAAATAGCCCGTGTACACCCTCAAAAGATTGGAAAATATTTAAAAATCAAGATCTAACTCCCTTTAATTTTCCATGGAATAGGATGTATGTCCATTGGAGGGAGAGGGAACACAAGGATTTAGACATACTGGTCAAAGAGGACCCTACATCCATCGCCGCACTGAAACAGTGCGGGCTATGGAAGTTTTTTCAGTGTCCTTTTCTGAGGGCACAACCTAGATTATTGAACGCCCTAGTTGATTACTGGCATCTGGATGCATAGGCATTCATGATAGAGGGATAGTTGTTGACTCTGATGACTAAGGATATCTACTTTCTGTCTGTCCTATCGAGGAGAGGGGAACCAATAAATATGTGGACATTTCCCCCTGAACCTTTTAACATTGAGGACTACATCTGAATGTACTGTGAGGTGGCACTGAGAAGGTAGGTTCTCAGTGTTGGAGAAATTTATACTTTCAACACACTAGTTCAGTGGGAGTTAACTGACTAGTTCTATTTTAGACTTTCTATTTTTACCATCACTATTATGCATGCATGCATTCCTAATAAAAGTTAACTTCTTGATTGTTTTTCTTGATTATGGAATGATTTTCCATATATATGAGTGTATTCCACTCATTCATTGTATCATATTGATCATGATCTATGCATCAATCATCAGCTCATTGGAGTAGTGTGAATATATTTTCTCATTCTTCCATATTGTATCTCACTTCCATTTCTTGATCAGCTTTGTTTGTGCATGCTTTAGCTAGATCTCCTGTGCAGGTTTCCATGAAACACTAACATGGTATCAGACCTATGTTGCTTGGAGCAAGCCAAAAAGGCCAAAGAATAAGGAAAATCGGAGATTCAGCGAGCTAAATCTATGGTCATACCTTTCAGCAATTATTCCTCCCAAAATATTACATTTTTGAGGAAACATCTCAAAAAAAAAAGTAAATAGGCCCATTTTGGAAGTGGGTTTTCAACCATTTGGCGATATTATTCACCGTTTTATCAGAAAGTAAGCCGCAAGATAGCCTCCTGAAACTGATACGAATCTGTGGTTGTACCTTTCTATAGTGATTTCTCCCAAAAATATTAAGTTTTTGAGGAAACAACCTACTTGAGAAGTAAATTGACCCATTTTGGAAGTGGGTTTTCAACCGTTTGGTGATATGCCTTACCATTTGCTCAAAAAGTAAGTCACAAGATCATCTCTTGAAATTGATACGAATTTTCACTTAAAGTGTCATTTCTGTCGTGATTTCTTAATTTTTCACTTGCAGATTGAGAGTAAATTTTTAGGGGTTCTTAGAAACAGTGGGAGAGATGGATATGACAACTATTATACATTTAAAATTGGTGTTAATCCTCACACCATACAATTATTTTGATTGGAATCCCAAGGCGACATTCCAACTCAAAAGAAAAGGACTATATAATTTGACGATGGCGACAGAAACAAAACCTACATTAGTGATTGAGAAGATGAGTTGGGCGAACCGTAAGGATGAGGCCACGTGACTACTTCTTGATTTAATATCCACTGATTTGTGGTTTCATGTTGCCACATGAAATACTCCAAACGAGATCTGGACCACCTTGGAAGGACTGTTTGGAAAGAAGGATGAGATGCAAGGTCATATGCTTGAGGTAGAGTTGAATACCTTAGACCCTAAAGGTTTTGATAATATACAAGATTTTTTTACTAAATTTAAATCTTTGCTATTAATCTTGGGTGAATGTGGTATTGATAAGTCTACACAAGAGAAACAACTTATTCTAACAATCTTGGCCAAGCTAGGACCATAATACATTGTATATGTCTCCAATTTCCATTCTGGCAGATGTCTTTTTGGAACAAATTGGAAAATGCCTACGTTGGATCAGTTCATTGATTCTCTTACACAAGAGAAGAAAAAAATCATATAGATGGGCCTCATGAAAGATCCCAAATCACATGCACTCACCATGCATGATGGAAAAGGGTCATATAATTAGAAATCGAAGCAGAAAAGAAAGGAGTTATTACATCCAAAGTCAAAGAAGGAGGGATATTCCAAACCCTTCAAGGATTCTTCAGGTTCCAAAGATTCTTCAAATTCCAAAGAGAAGAAGAAGAAGGGAAAGTAGTTTACATATTGCAATAAACCGAATCATGAAGAATCCACATGCATGAAGAAGAAGATCGATCTTATGACAGAGGTACTTCAGAGGAATAACCTTGGAGACTTCATTCCTGAAGGAGCCAAGAAGAAGAAGGAAGAAGACCATGCGGCTAATAAAGGTAATCATCATGCTCTTGTTGCAATTAATTCCTCATCTGATTCATGGATTATAGATTCTGGTGCATCTCATCATATGGCAGCGAAAGAGGAAGTTTTCTCTTCCTTAAGTCAATGCTCAAGACCCCCTATTCTCATGGGGGATGATACTCCAGTAGCAGTAGCAAGAGAATGGAGAGTGGAACTCCACAATGGCAGTTTTGAGAATGTTTTACATGTTCCAAAGCTTTCTATGAATTTGCTCTCAGTTTATCAAATCGCTCAAAAAGGTAAAAAGGTTAAATTTACATCAGATTCTGTTTCATTAATTGACATGCATGACAATTCCATCATTGTAATTGATGAGGTGGATCACAAGTCAAGGTTATATAAATTCACTAAGTTTTCTGATGATGACTCCTCTATTCTACTTACACATAAGGAGAGTACGTACATGCACCTCCACTACAACATGCATATACTCTTGTTCTTCCATCAGTTTTAGACATCAGAGATGATTTCATACACTCAAATTCCATACATGGAAATAAGTAGGTAGTATATCCAGATAAGAATCCAGTGTCGAAGCTTCAACATATGCCCAAGAAGGCACAAACCACACTTCAGGCAGCATGCAAATTTGCATGGAATCCATTGGATTCGAGGATGACTCAATCTCAGTATGAGGAGCCTTCTCATGTACTTTCAGCTTCAAAACCTGCGATGCCCATGCATTTCTATATGGTTCAATCTACTGATCCACATAACTACAATAGGGTTGTGGTAAATACATTATGGCAAGTAGCCGTGCAGAATGAGTATGACTCACTCCTACAGAACCAGACTTGAAATCTGGTTCCACGTCCACCAGAAAGGAATATTTCCAGGTGCAGATGGGTCCACAGGATCAAGAAGTATAAGGCCTAACAAGTTTCCAAAGGACTTCATCAGATCCATAAATATTTCTACATCTCCACGAAGAATTTCAATGAGAAGAAATTTCAAACTTTGAGGGGTCGTCTTACAGTGAAGAACATAGTTATCTAGCAGTTGTTATTTTCTTCTTTTGATATATTATCTTTTGAGGGGGAGGTTTGTTCCCACGTGTTTTTCCCTCTTTCCTCACTTTCATTCATTGTTCATTAGTTGCATTGTACATGAGTACCTAAAATGTCCTAGTAGTTGGGACTCATGTTTTACTCCATAGTGATGTTCAGGGGGGTGTTGGAGAAATTTCTATTTTCGACACGCTAATTCAATGGGAGTTAACTAACTAGTTCTATTTTAGACATTCTATTTTTACCATCACTATTATGCATGCATGCATTCCTAAGGAAAGCTAACTTCTTGATTGTTTTTCTTAATTATGGAATGATTTTCCCTATATATGAGTGTATTCCACTCATTCATTGTATCATATTGGTCATGATCTATGCATCAATCATCGGGTCATTGGAGTAGTGTGAATATATTTTATCATTCTTCCATATTGTATCTCTCTTCCTTTTCTTGATAAGCTTTGTTTGTGCATGCTTTAGCTAGATCTCCTCTGCAGGTTTCCATGAAACACTATCACTTAGGTGTCGATTCACAAGATCTTGAGCTTGAATCTGAGAGTGATATTACTATTGATTGAGAAAATTACTAGACCTTGGGTCCCTCACCAGACTTCCCAGGCACACATGCATTTTGTTATTCAGTTCCAGTAGGCACATATATTTGACTGGAGTATGACCATGCTCATATGCATGAAGAGACAACTGACAGAGTGTCGAAAATGCAGTGACAAGAACTTCAGGTTTGGTACTATTATATGCTCATTCTTCTTCGAGAGAGTACCCAGTCTCAGTCCTAGAGAGACTATGCGGGGGCATGTGGCCTCCTTCCCAACAGTATGTAGATGGGCAGCATTGTTGCCACGACAGGGGGGAGGTAGGACCATATAGGCCTTTGACTACACTTTTTTTGACTGGTGGGCATGGCATATTCTGGTGATAGAGGACTACCCCTATGTCGGGATCAACTTTTTCAGGGATCCTGACATGCCCATGCCTCCTAGAGAGGAGCGAGGAGAGATAGGTAACATGTTTTTAATATTATTTAATTATTTAATTGATTATATATATATCATTTTTATGTGTGTATAGAGTATTGAATTTTGTATATCTTCTATGTACAGATGTGGGACCAGTGTGCCCGAAAAACTTCGCAAGGATTCGGCGACGTCCTTTACCAGAGGCGAGACTAGCAGCAGTCAACGGACCAGCATTCGTAGGGGGACCTCCAGCCAGAGAGGCTGAGATATTTTTGTGATGAGTGGAGTGCAACCTCATTGCGCTCACTCTCACAGTACCCATGGCTGTGATCGAGGATATCTCGCCTTCCATGCATCTTCATGTTGTAGGGGTGTCGCGGATGTGGGTCCATCTCTTCCGATGTTTATCCAACATTGTTTTTCATTATGGCAGGGCTAATAGGCCCCAAACTTAGATAGGCTAGACTTTATATGTGTCAAGGGCACCATTTTACATGTATATTTTTTAGGGCATAATCCTAGCGATGTATATTGAACCTTATTTTTTAGGCATTTGCGCCCACCTATGTACTCGTAACACTTTTGATATATATATATATATATATATATATACATATTATTTGTCCTATGGATCACATTTTTTACAAATGTATTTACATGTGTATGTGTGTACTTCTCTTTCTATGTGTGTGCAACATGCCAATCTAATACTTGATTAACTAAAGTATATGTCATATGATTAAGTCTCCTAGGAACATGGATATATGTAATGTAATCAAAGTAACATTCTAAGAGACGTACCCTAAGGAAACATTGGTGAAAAGAAGGATCATGCATGTGGTAAACTCTATTTAACTGGGACACAACCAACTGATCATCTAGGTAGACCCGGAGGTGTGAAATGCCATGCAAAAAAGCGTCACAAAGAAACTCTATCATTGAATTGTACTCGACGACAATGTTTATGGTGTCACCTAGACAAATACCTCTAGAAGATAGCAACTAGCCTCCAGGTGTGAAAATAACCCAAGCTGCAAAAGCAAGCCTCCGAGTGTGTCGGCTAGTGTTGTCTGCAAAACTGAAATACACCTCTGTTTCACTTCACATATGCCACAATGAAAAAGAGAACATAAATAACTACACATCCACAAGACAAAAAAGACAAAAAGCTATATAAAAACTATACATATGTACAAGAAGTCACCCAGGTGACCAACATAAGAGTAATACTTCTTGAGGTAGACCCCATTTATGGGCTCTGCCAAGGAATTTCCTTCAAAGTCCACTAGACGGTAAGCGCCCTTCTTCAAGACCTCTTTCACAATGAATGATATGAACCACATAGGATTTAACTTTCCTGCCTCTAGGGGATCCTTGTCTTGATCATAGAGCAGGACAAGATCTCCTTTGGAAAAAATCTGAGGACAAACGAACTGAACGTATTGACATTTGACTTGTTTCTTATGAGCCTAATTTGCCGAGGTTGCATCACGATGATGTTCATCGAGTTGCTCGAGATATAGTAGGTGTTCCTCAAGCAGTGAAGTGTCTGGTAGTAATTCCACTACCAACTTTAAATACAAGATCTGACATTCAATAGGTAAGACTGCTTCCAATGTGTATACGAGTTGAAAAGGTTAAAAATCGGTGGCAATCTTTACAGATGTTTGGTAGGCCCACAACACCGAGTACAACATCAAATTCCAATTTGACTTGGCAGAATTGATCATTCGTTGAAGAATAGTCTTGAGAGACTTACTCACAGCTTCAAGCTAACCATTTTCTTGTGGGTGATAAGGTGATGAATGTTCTTACCTCAACCCAAGATTTGATGTTAACCCAGTCATCATTGTTTTTTGGAAGTGACTACCATGGTCAGTGAAAATCTCCTTCGGGATGTTGAACCTTTCTACTATCTGGTTAAAAATGAAAAGAGTCAATGTTTCGCCATCATTGTTAAATGTTGCCATAGCCTCGACCCACTTTGTAAAGTAGTCTACCACTACAATGATGTAACGATGCCCCGTGGTTGAGGCTGGGTGACATGTAGTGAAATCAATCCCCCACTTGGTGATAGGACCAACATCAATGACAGGAAACAGAGGAGAAAGATATTCCCGCATCTTCCTAGAGAATATTTGACATGGGTGGAACTTCTTGACCGCCTCAACTCAATCCTTGATTACCAAAGGCCATAATTAACCAGCACATAGAATATTTTGGGTTGTTTCCAACCCATACAAATGACCACCACATGCTCCAGTGTGGCAGCCATTCAAAACAATATATTCTTCTTCATGGATAAGGCACCAACGAAGAATGCAATCTACACCTCGATGATACAAAGTTTCATTGAGTATGAGATAGTTTTGTGCACGATGGCAAATTCGTCGACGCTCATCGTGGGAAGCAGAAGCAGGGCACTTCAAAGTTTGGATATAGACTAGTATATATCCATACCAGGGGTTCGAAAATGCGATTACAAAAATATCTCCTTTTCTAGGTGATTCTTCGGGCGTGATATCACTAGACTCGATCGGAAGTTCCGAAATAAGTTCGGCAAAGACCAACAACTTTTTTGATTTCATGGAAACAAAATCCAAGTCAAATTCCTGGAGGATTACAATCCATCTACTGATTTTTCCACCAATGACCCATCATGTTAACACATATTGAAAAGGGTTCACAACGACAATGATAGTGGTCTTACGAAGAAAAATGTAATGAAGGAACCATTGGACAGCATGAGCTGCTGCCAAAGCAAGCTTCTCAACATGAGAATAGTTGATTTCTGGCCCAGCCAGGCCTCAGATAAGGTAATAAATAAAATGATCCTCGAGCAGATCATCCTCTTGAACCAAGACCATGTCGATGGTCGAATCTGTAGCATCCAAATACAACAAGAAATCTATGTCATAATCAGGAGGCCAGAGCAGAGGGGTAGACGTAAGGGCATGTTTCAACACTTCAAAATAGCATTGAGTTGCTTCATCCTAATAGAATGGGACTACCTTTTTCAAGAGACGCATAAACCCTTTAGTGATCTTAGTGTAATTCATGACAAAACACTGAAGAAATTTCACTTTCCCCTATAAGCTGTGAAGCTGGGGTATTGTGTGCAGGGGAGGCAGTTGAACTGTTTCCTCAACCTTAAGAGGATCGACCATGATCCTTGTTGTCGAAACAATAAAACCTAAGAGATGACCCAACGTCACACAGAAACTGCATTTGTTAGGATTCAAGTGAATCTGATAGTAGCGACATCGTTCAAAGATTAGTTGAAGGTGTGTAGGATGATCAGATCTCTTGCGAGAGTGTGATGTCATATCATCAAGATATGCCTCGACTATATGTCTAAGGTTGTGAAAATAAAACGACATGGCATGCTGAAAAGTGGATCCATCATTCTTCGGGCCAAAAGGCATCTTACGATATGCAAACATGCCCCAAGGACAAATAAAAGTTGTTTTATGTTGGTCTTCGGGTTTGATCTAAATCTGGTTATATCCCAAAAAACCATCCATGAATGAAAATACCTCACAACCTGCACATTCATTGATAATATGATCGATGAATGGGGTGGGAAAATTATCTTTTGGATAGGCCTTATTCAAATCACGGAATTCCATGCACATGTGAATTATACCCTGTTTCTTGTTAACCGGAACTGGGTTTGACACCCATTTCGTCAACTGCATGGGGTATATAAAACTGTCTTAAGGTAGTTTATCTATTTCAACCTTAATTGTTGTCACTTTTCGAGGATTCATCAGATGAAGATTCTATCGGACCGTCTTGGCATCAGGATAAGTCCTTATTTCATGTTCAAAAATTCTTGAGTCTATGCCTGAAATTTCCTCATAAGACCAAGCAAAAACATCATGGAATTCCTTAAATAACTTTGTATAAATTCGAATTTCTTCAAGGGAGTAGTCCCCTCTGATGTAAAATTTCTCCAAAAATCCAGGGATTTTGTAGATATATTTGAGAATTGTTTCAACGATACTCTCAAAATTACCCTTGGCATAAAATGCATGCATAGCCAGAGGATTAATAGGACAAAATATATCTCCATTAACGGTCGAAACGAATTCTCCCACCTCTATTCTCCTCAACTCTAGAAGAAAGTAAGATCTATGATGAAGATCATCCCAGGGTCTATATAGACCAGTCAATGCCTCAAGAATCACCTTGTCAGAGGGTAATACCAGGTCTAAAGGATCTGTAGTGATAGAAGAACATTGAACCCCAAATAGGCTCGAGAACTGGATATAACTCTTGTGCGAGAGTTGGATCAGGGTCAATCGAAGCTTGTTAGATAATGTTGTATGCAAACTCAGCCACGGAAAAGGGCATGGCCATGCCAAGATGCCTTTTCCCTTCCATTGAAGATGATGGGGAAGGAAGAGTCCATGGATCATGAAATTAAGTCATTCGAAATGATGACACTTGAAATTTTTCAGCCCTAGGATGGTTGGGGACAGTCGATATGAGCTTGACATCATCAGAAGGTGGTGGGTAATCAAAAGTACCCATCAATGATGCACACAAACAAACCCCTAATTTGATGGTGTCGAGCTAATTATTATCAATCATCAGGACCATGGATGCCCTTGATGAAGGGCCAAGACAGGAGAAAGACAACTAGTCAATGGTCACAATCCGTCCCTCGTGCAGAAAACACAAGACCCAAAAAACTGTAGTAACCACTACATGCATTGCATAATTCCAAATCCTCCCTAAAAATAGGTTGTAGTCGAGAGGTACATCAACCACTTCAACTTCTACATAATGATTCCATGTGTTTTTCACAATCGGTCGTCAAACGTCGTAACCAACATAGTCGATGGAGACAAAGAGGGTTTGCCAATGGCCTTCCAACACACCAATGACATCACGCAAGTTGAGGAGCCCTTCTCAACCACAGTATGGAATATATTTCGAGTAAAATATTTTGTGGTGTAAGCCACTACTATCTGAAATGTAATGTGGTTATCAAGACAAGGTTTCAAGTCGATTGGATCAAGAACAATTGCTCCTGGGTTACAAGTCTCTGTTGATTCCAAGGCAGATAATAGATATTTTCTCTACGAAGGGAAAATTTAGAGGACTTCCAAATAAGACATACATAAGGGGTTTGTGCCAAATATTCCACAATGGAGTAGTTTTGGGCAGCCCTCATGTTCGGATTATGAGAAGCTTTATTGAACTCACCTTTCGGGATGTGTGTCATCGTTTCACCCACCGTCTTCTCAATCTGGAGAGGAATCAGTGGGTTTGTGGCCTCTTTTCCCTTTTCGACAGATTCTGACATTCTCTAATCTAGGTCCCTGGTCGCTATGTTATCCTTGGCTTTCATTATGTAAACATTTGTGGTCGGGTTATTACTGGTAGACATGGGGGGTCCCTGACTGCCCCCTTCCATGCTTGAGGATGTTGAATCTTGAGCCATGTTTTGCCCATCTAGAAATGGGTTCATTAGCATAATAGGTTGTTGTTGCGCCAATAGATTCTGAGCTTCCACAAGTTGAGGGCACAGTTGAGTCAGGTGGTCCTTTGTGCAAAGGTTACACAAACACTTTGACTTCCTCTTCTCCATTTTTCCCCTGCTAGCATTTTTAGTATCTTTTTGTCCCCCTTACTCTTATTGTTCTATTGTTTCTTCTTTCCCTCAGGGTGTTGGTTGGCCTTCGGGTTCGTCGATTGCACACTATGTACATACGACGTTTGGGTAGGGGGAACAGCCAAACCTAAGGTCTAGTTGGACGCAGTCTGATGTATCAAAAATTGTTGCAATTGATTTGACAATGGATCGATGGAAATTMCTTGCATTGAGCCCACAATACCATTGGCATGGGGTCTAKATTTTTTCTTGGATTTGTCAAGGATAGACCATGGCACARCTGAAAAAATATCATAGAGCATGTTGGACTGGGAGTAGATCATCTCAAATTGTTGCACTCTCATTATCGCCTCCTCTTCTGAAAACACTACAGAATTTTCTACGTCCTTGGAGATGCAAGGCACTAAATACTTCAGGAACCATTCCAGAAAGAAATCCAAAGGGACCTAGACCTTAATCAATCCCTTTTGATGTCGCCATTCTTGGATATGATCGGAGATATGGTCGGCCTTAGTTTTCTCAAAGTTGGCCAACAATTCAGTGTCAGCATCATATCTCACGGGTAACTAGAAATGGTTCAATAATACCTTCGCCAAGTCGTTAAAGTAAGAATACCTCAAGCAGTCAAGCTCAATATACCATTTCATGGCACTCTTGATAAGAGTGGGTTGAAAAAGGTGCAACTAGAGGGAGTCGTATCGCAGTGAGTTTGACGAGCACCATAAGTGAAATGTTGTCACGTGACAACATGGATCTTCGCCAAGCTTGTCTTCAAATTTTGGAATATCTAAGGGTAACTTAGTTGGCATGGGGGGGGCAATGTGGATCATGAAAAATTGGGTCATTGAGTAATTGTGACAAGTCTGGAAAATGTAACATTGCCGGAAATGGTATTTTAGGTTGAGTACTATGTATAGGAAAAGAGTTTCTTGGAGTTTGACTGGCACCAGGTTGCCAGGAAAAGTTGGATTGTTTTCTAGGGTTTTAGTAGAAACCATGGCCTTGACTAGCGTATGGAAGTTGTGTCTGTTGAGATATCATCAATTGATTCCTGTAATTGGATGACATATMTTGTGCGTGGATTTATCCATGTGTTGTGTTCCAAGGATTTTTGAAGGGGATGCCCCTAGCGAATCCGATGAGCATAGGTACGAAGCCCTGCATGGGGTTCCATTGAGCATGGAAGGGGTTGCCCCCKACCAGCATCCCTTGCAAGGGAACTGGTCCTTGCCAAGGATTCCAAAGCCCCTGAGAGGAGAAAACTCATGTTGTAACTCCCTATGAAGGAATAATACCTTGCACGGGGTTCTATTCTCCAAAACCAAGGTTTCCCCCAACAGAGACAACAACCGAAGAAAAAGAATTTTTYCCAAATGTGTTGAACAAAGAGAATGGCATAGATCCCACCATTTTTGTGTAAGATGAAGGTCCTAAACTTCCTACTCCAAACAAGCAGTAATTAGCATTCGGCCCGATTGGTTGCTGGAAAGCACCACCGATCGAGGGAGACGGAGGAGGTATGTGACCCCCACCATAAGGAATAGCATTAAAGGGGACTGAAGTTCCCCCAGTTAACCCTTGCATGGGAGCGTTTGATCTCCATGCCCCTAGACCCATGGTCTATAAGGTGGAGTAGGTAAGAACCGAGTATGAATCAAAGTCGGGAATCCCATATGAAAATGGAGGGCCCGTCGCACTCTGTGTAAATGGAGCAGTGGTCGTAGAGGGAGTCGATACCACTGTGGTACATACTGGAGAAGGTGGGAGAAGAGGCGAGATGCCCCCTGTGGTAGTAGCCGAAACGGGAGTATGAGGACTCCCGGACAAAATAGCAACATTTGCTTCCATTGTCACTTGTAAAACTAACTAGCGCTTGGAAAGTGTCACCTCAGGAGGGACAAATTGAACTAATATCGGTGCTGATAAGTCAGTGATTGAAGGGTTGTTTGGCTCAAGAGATTCTGCCCCAAGGTCAGAAGCAGTAGGTTCCTCTAGAGTCGAATAGTCTCCTCGTGGAGTAGGCTCAGGCATAGCTCCTTACGGCCCGGTTGCTTCGAACGACCCTTGATGGTTAAGTCTTCACAATAATGGTGGTGGAGGCGGCTCCAATGCAACCAGCGGCAGACCCTGAAGCCTTCATGACCGAAAAAGCTCTTGATATTCCACTTTGTGAAAAGATCAATCGACACAGTAAGTCTTAACTATCATTTAAACACCAAGCACACACTAAAACAATTCCTATAAGACAAATCAAGCAGTCAAATATATAATAGGAAGGATAGTTACGCCAGTCAACACTAGAGAAACTAATCGGTGCAAGTAAAACTCAAACATGGAATAACCCTCCAGGTATACTCTGTGAATCATGACCCAACGTCTACCCCAGGTACCTCAGCATACCCCCGCAGTCACCCGTATAAGTCCCTAGAATATGGGCAACTAAGTTTCCAGCTCACAGTCAGTCACCATGTGGGTACAATCGAAAGTTGGGCAAATCACAATGAGCAGGATAACAAGTCCAAAACCTATTGAGGGTATTGAGAGAAAATGGTTTGGAAGACAACAGAGGATCTTGACCAGATTCAAGGTCCACAAATATCCATATGCAAATGCAGTCGATAGTACTCCCAATACAGATCATCGATATGTGTTCCCCACTACGTTCAGTCTGACTTTGGAGAGGTTATCTTTGTTTCCTTTCCTCACACAACCTCGTGTTTAGCCCCTGTGTTAGAGGGGGGTCCCGAATAAATTTTACAACACTGGACTTAAACACTCCCTAACTCAAACTCTGATTTTTGTTTTAATGTCCTTGAAGAGTTTCCTCTCCAACCTAATTCAAGGCCCTAACCCTAAACTAGTTGGTTGACCCTACAAACAGAAAAATTCTAGTTTATTTTAGATTTAGCGTTCTTTTTAATGGCTTTATTTACTCATGGGATATGGTGTTGAAACTAGTGATGTTATAAGAGACGAAAAGGAGGAGAAAAATACGAAACTTGAGAGAAAAATTACTTCTAATCCAAAAGCAAAGTTTTATAACTAACTCTTTGTAACCAACTTTTCTTTAACTAACTTTTTCAAGATCTTGTAAAGAAAACCTAAAACATACTTTCGCTTGACTACAAGCTACTTATGTTTCAGGAAATCAAGAAAGAACTTAAAAAACAGACTCTTTTTCCTTTTTTGCAAATAACCAACTCTAACTACTTTACCAAACTCAAAAGAATTTATTTTTTTTGAAATTGCCTTAAAGAGAAAAACTAAAATAAATCTTTTTTTTTTTTCAAAGCAAGTAAAAGGGGTAAAAAGAAAACTAAAACAAGACTGAAATAGATCTTTAGCCCTCTGTGGATCGCAAGGAATCAATCAAGAAACCAAGAAGGCATATCTACAATTCAACAGCTTTCTTAAAACCCTTTTAAAAGTAAACACAAGAAAATCAAGAAGACAAGTAAACTGAACTCTAAACTCAGTCTATGGTTGTAAAAAGAGACTCTGGACTAATCCAAGAAACCCTGAGAAGTGTGAACCTCAATCAGGAAAGAGGAAAACTCCCTATTTTTCAAAAAAAATCTTGAAACAGAGACATGGGATGTTGCATCAACAGCCTACGTATGTACAGGGGTTGTTTACTGAGAAAAGTGTGTATGTACGTAGGCTGAATCAAGACATGGCGTGTACACCTTTGTATATTTACAAAAAAAGAAAAGATCAGACAGTCTTATAGGGAAAGGACAAATGGTATTGCACCTGAAGGTGACCAGTATCCCTTGACAGACTCAAAAAACTCAAAGAAACTTGAAAGGAAAACAAACCAATCAAACAACCCAAAATCCCCTAAAAAACCCTAGAGGCTTCCCGAGTATGGTCGCCAGTTCTGCTAGGGGGAAATAACCACCTTTAACTACACAAAGGTTTACAATGTAGGTAGAGAGAATAACCATATGAAATATTATTAATTCTCAATACTACACCAAACATACCAAAACTAATACAAAGAAAGMAAAGAGAATAAATTGGGTAACTATACCTCTAATCCCACATCTGGTGATGATCCCCTCACGCTTGGAAGTTCCACTGACTCCACGCCTCCTCCCAGGGATGACCTGCATCCAAAGATTGACAAACAAAGAACTACAAGAATGTTATYCCATATATAAGTTAGGCTTAGATGTTAGAATGTCAAGCATAAATCAAATAAAAGTACTCAAGACACCATCATTTGGGACAGGAAAATGTAATTCTTTTATTCATAACACAAAGATTATATCTTTACAATCTGAGTCGGCCACCATTCTGCAAACCTGGTACAGGATCCTCTTCACCATGCTCCAAGTTCACCTTATATGAACTTCTCCTCTCAACCTTTTGATATCTTCTATGGAAGGGAATAGGTTAAATGGAGGAAGAAGGGGCTAATGAGGGAATGTTGAGGCAATTTCTCACAAAAGGAAGCAATATCTTGCGCAAGGAAGGCAAGTGAAATCGGGCAAAGTTTCACTGTTCTTATTCTTATGTATGAAAGGAGACCCCAACACCTCCTTTTATATGCCAAAAGGATGGTTATTCAGTTGGGTGACGGGCTATATCATGTGGATTATTTGGGAAACCTCCAATAGCCCGTGAATTTCAATGAATTCCTTGCAACTTTTTATTTTTTGCAACTTTTGCAAACATACGTGGGTTGTAGTGGTGCAACATGGGTATGTAAACTATTTGTAGTGGTGCAGCAAGCGTATGTACATGGGTAGTAATGGTGCAGGGCACGTACATCTTCTAAAAATTGGTTTTTTAAGAAGATTTTCTCATCAGTTCTTTGGCAAAAAAATGCAAGTAAGAGGGCCAAGGCCATGTATGCATGTGTAGGGAAATTTAGGGCTATAACAGTATTCAAGTTTGGCCAAAATAAATCTTCAATCGTCAACGATCGATGGTCGGGGATTGATGATTTTGGCATATTGAAGTTCAACAAAAATACATCTTCTATTGTCGATGGTCAGTGGTCGGGGATTGGTGAGTTTGGTGAAGCATTGAAGTTCGGAAAAAATACATATTTAATCATCGACGATTGATGGTCGAGGATCAATGAGTTTGGCAAAGTATTGAAGTTCAGCCAAAAAATATCTTCAATTGTTGACGACTGATGGTTGAGAATTGTCTATTTTGGCGAAGTGTTGAAATTCGGCCAAATTATATCTTAGATCATCGATGGTCAAGAATCAATAATTTTTGGAGAAGTGTTTAAGTTTGTCAAGAGACATCTCCAATCATCTATGGCCAATGGTTGGGGGTCAACAAATTTAGTGGGAATTTTAAATTTTCTTCTAAGATAAACTGTCGATGGCCGATAAATGAAAATAAGGTGATGACGTGTCATGCCACATCATCATCCATGTGTCATGCCACATCAGCATCCACGTGTCATGCCATGTCAACCTAGTTGATGCCTCAAGATGAAATGTCATGCCATGTCAGTATCCATGTTTCATGCCACATTAGCATAGTTTCCACGTCAATGAAGAGATGGTTGATCATCGATGGTCAGGGTTCGACTATATTTGTGAGCAATATTGGTTTGTCAGGGAAGAATACTGATGGACGATGGTTGATGATTGGGATTCAATGATATTCGTGGGAAATTTTTTGCTCGTAAACAAAAATGTTCGAGGATCAAAAAGTCTTGGAGAAGTGTTGAAGTTCGTCAAGAGACATCTCCAATCACCGATGGCCAATGGTTGGGGGTCGACAAATTTAGTGTGAAGTTTAAATTTTCTTCTAAGAGAAACTGTCGATGGACGATAAAGGAAAATAAGTTAATGACGTGCCATGCCACATCATCATCCATGTGTCATGCCACATCAGCATCCACGTGCCATGCCATGTCAACCCATTTGATGCCTCAATATGACATGTCATTCCATGTTAGTATCCATGTGTCATGCCACACTAGCATAGTTGCCACGTCACTGAAGATATGGTTGATCGTCGATGGTTAGGGTTAAATGGTATTTGTGAGAAATATTGGTTTGTCAGTGAATAATACCGATGGACAATGGTTGATGATCGGGAGTCAATGAGATTCATCGAAAATTTGTTGTTTGTAAAGAAAAACAGTCGATGGTCGATGACGGATGATCGAGCGTCAGGGACATTGGTGGAAAATTTTGGTTTACAAAATAATTTGTAGATATCCAACCACTAATAGAGAGAAAATCAATGGTCCATATTTCTTTTGATTTGAGGTCGACAGTGCAGATTGCACTTAGGCAAAAATTTTCCACAGTTTAAAAAAAAAATACTAAGTTTGAAGCCATTTTCTTATTTTGGCCATAACTAGAGAAAACTACATTGGATTGATATGAAACTTATAGGTTTTGTCCAAAGAGATGAGATATACAAAATTATAGAGAGGGCCCTTGTCAAATTCTTCTTGGATTTGTCATAAATTGCAAAATAATGATTTTTAAAGATCTGGGTCTAGATCATTGCTAGAGGTCCAGATTAAGCTAAAACTCTTATGGAAAGTCTAGAAATAAAACATGGAAATAACCCATGAAGGAACTGAATAAATACTATGCGTATTGGCATGGGGATACTGAAATAGTCAAAATCCATTATTCCGGGCCACTTTTTGGAGATTTTTGAGATTTTCAGAGGAGAAAAAGTGACCCTAGATCACAAAATTGGAAAATTTATTTTCTCAACATTTTATATACTCATCAAGACAAACAATTTTGGTTTAGTGAAATTTTTCCATAAGTTCACAGATTGTGAGACAACCATCTTTGCTAAAAATTCCAAGTATGGAAAAATGGGTGAAAAAGGACAAAGTTGCAGATTCCAGATTGCTACAGTTTTTTACTAGAGCATCCACTTGAAAATATGAGATTTTTGTAAATTCATTTTAATTATTGTTATCTATGTCTTATAAAAAAAAAATTCTAGTTCCTAACATATTTTCTTCTGTGGTTGGTAGAAGTTGGCATTTCAATAAAATTACACCAATGGAGGAAATGCACAAATGGGGTGAAAATGGCTTTTTTAGGAAGCCATAACTTTGAGCTAAGAGATCGTATTGGGGCATGAGTATAGTTGTTAGAAATTTTTTTAGAGGAGAATAACCTGGAATTATTATAATTTGGATAATTGTGATATAATTCTTCATGATTTCAGTAGAAAAAAAAACCGTATAGCATTAATTAACAAATTTCTATAATATGCATAATTCTAAGGAAACAATTGCTTGGAAATTTTACAGAATTAGAGGTATAATCAGATAACTTTGATCTTAGGATTGGATATCAAAGTCATGGAATCATGAAAAATCTTGCAGAGGTTTGCTGAGGAAATAAAGAGCTATAGCGCAAGTAATGAAAAGTGGATAGAGAATTCAAGAAGATTAGAACAAAAGAATTATTAGTCAAATGTTATAGAGTCTGAATGAATTGCAGGCACAACAAGAAGAATCCTCACATAGGACATGAATCCAGCGGCTGAATAATGTCATTAATGGGAATAGAAAGGAAAAGTAAGACTCCATTTCCTTGAAGGTAGAGATCATGTGTAGATAGTTGCAATTTTGATGTGAAAGAGAACAAGGAGATTAAGAGGTGATGTCTAAAAGTACTTAAGGTGATAGATATGACTTAGCTACTTTGTCTAAAATTACTCATAAAAATAAAGCCAATTATGATATCAAAGTTCACAGTGGAAGAGGGATACCAATGCAGAGAAATCAGGGATAAAATAATGAAGGTTCTTTCACTTGAAAAGTTCTAGTGAATGAAAATATAATTCCATTGGGAATGGTATTGACTAGGAAAAGTATGGATTCACAGGGAATTGTTAAATAAAGTGAAGAGAACTATTTTCCAAAAATTGGAAAATCTAATGGACAACTAGAAGTAATAACAGATATGTGGAATGATTATGGTTAAATTGATTCAAGGATGTTGTGATAGTAGAGTGATGGAATGTTGTGATATACTACATTCCAAGGTGTTGGGATGTTTCATAAAGGAAAATTTTGGGTATGAATTCCTAAAAGAGGTCGTTGCAAATAGAACACACTGGTTGGATTGAAAAATGGCCAAGTGGAACTTAGCTAGAAAGTGTTCAAACCATAGAACAATGGTGCAGATGAGTAGAATGGAGGCACACGAGGAATGAAGGATCTGAATAAATTCAAGGATAACTAGCTACAACATAAATAAATAAATAAATAAGTGAACTAAAATAGAAATGCACTAAAGTGCATGATGCATACAAAGAATTTAGAATGCATATGCATTAGTAGGAATGTGGACAGTTAATGCTTGGTTCATATGGATGTGCATTTGTGAATATTTACATGCTTGGATATGCATATGGTATTCTTTTGGACTTATAATAGTTGGTTATTATGCAATAATGATGTTATGGAAATTGAGTATGACTAAAGATGGATTATGTATTCGGGAAAAATGATATAGCATGGTTAAGGGCATGAATGTTGCTACTACTTATGACTTCCATCTATGTGAAGACCCATGGGGGTGGTAGGAATGGTGATTATAAGTATGGAGGATGAAGCCTGCGAGATTCTACAAATACCAGTTGATCAGGTAGCATCACAACCATGCAGGTATGCATTTGATTGCTTCTAATGTTGAAGGGAATTGAGGTAAGAATTCCCTCAGTTAATTTATCAAGATCTAAATTGATATGTAATGTCCAAAGGCCTAGAGTATATAAATTTTGTTGATGCTTGAATTCATTTAGTTAAAATGTTAGTTTCATATTTTGTTATGATTAGTTATGAGATCATAACTAGGTCAAGTCAGAAGACATACTTCTACTATAGCAATGAATATACATAGAGCTAGTCATGTGTGAGACCATGAGATGGTTACATATGGAAGGGCTATAACACTATGACAGTGCTCAATGGTTGATCTAGGAGGATCTAAGGAATTCTTACAGAGGTCCACAAGGATTTGAAATTCTCACAGAGGTCCAGAAGGATCCATCAAAGATCAAAATTTGACCATCTCAAAAGCTCTGGAAAACACTATCAATGCATAAATATCAGAGATATCTTTCCAACGGTGAAAAAATTTCCTCAAACAGAGTTTATATGCAAAAGATATGGCTGGTCAAAGTTTGCTCAAACCAAGTAAAAAGTAAAAGGGAAAATTCAAGGGTGACATGTGTCACCACTGCAAGGATGACACATGTCACAGACCATACAGGTTGTACAAATGACATGAAAACCTCGCAAGGTGACATGTGGCATGAAAGTGACATGGCATGTCCATTTGGAAAGGTGACTTGGTAGTCCATATAGTCCAAGTGGACCAGTAATGTCTTGACACATGGCATAGGGGATCCAATGAGAGACTTCCACGTGGAAATCCCTCATTGGCCTATTATGGTTAGAGTTTACTAAAATTATAGGAGTCTACAAGGGTCAAATTCGGGACCTCCTATAACCTTAACAAACATCCCCTACCAATACGACACACAATTAGTTCTTAATCGTATATGGCGGAAAATGTATTTAAGTTTGGGTAAAGGTTAATTTTTCAGGGAAAAGGGTCGATGGCCTAAGCCTTTGACCCATTTTTATGGTCACATGCTACGTAATATAACCATGTCATATTTCGGGGAGGGTGTAACCATCGGAACTATATAATATATGCCATAGATATCCCATATAAAAGAACAAAGGAAACAATTGGTGATCGATGGGATTTGATCCCTCGACCCACCAAATATTATGCCAACATCCCTACCAATGCGCCACTCGCACTCCACAGAGAGCTTAATATAGTTAATAATATTTAACTATGGAAAAACAACACCCGAGCATATAGGGAGCAGGTATGGGTTTGACCCTGACCCACCCTATTAAATGGCACATGTTTCAATGTATACACATAGACCGAGGAGAGGCATAGATCCTGAGATGGAACAGATATTGAGGAGAAGGTATTGTATGGATGCATATATTTGCATTCTAAGAAAAGGCCAAGTATGGTGTGTCTCGATGCCGTGAGGTATAATGACTGCAACTAGGAAACTTTATACTCATTTTTCTCATTTTCTCATGAGGAGTATGAATTTGAGGTCTATTTTATGATCAAAGTTCATTTGTTAAATTCTTAGTCTATATTTCCATTAATGATCACCATAGTGCATCGTTTGGAGTGTAAAGAGGGTGCAATTGAGCTAGTTTGGAATTTGGTCGAGTTTATACTCAAATTTCTCAGAATGTCGCAAGGAATTCAATGGTGAACTCATTTTCTTGTTTTGAGTAGCAAAATTAAAGAGAGTCCTTTAAATTGGATTTTTGTAAGTACATGTTGTAATGTAATTTGGAATTTTGAGATGATGAAGAACAATCTTGCTATCTAAGAGGACTTGAAGATGAAGTGAATTATTTCATGAATATATATAATTTGAGTTCTTTTATATTTTGTTGTGTCATCTTAATAATGTTCAAACTAATCATCAATTTATGATTTTTTGGATAAGGAGAACAACATCATTTTCTTCAAATCACCTCAATATCATCAAGAATTAATTTTGAATCAAGTTAGATGCTATAAGTATATTTTAAGGGAATAAATGGTATCTAAGTATTTTCGGATCAAGTGGTATCAGATCTAGTTTTGACATGTATTTACAAGCTATTGATACAAGACTTAAGTTGGTGAATATTTTGAAGACTCTTATCAAAGAGGACAAGAAGAGTAAATCTCTCATGAAGTTGAGGCTATAGAATAATATTAATCGAAAAATCCAGAAGGAAAATTATGAGTCAAGGATGCAGTTGTAAGCTCTTGAGGAAGAGAAGAGGAGGCTGCAAGATCGACGATATGTCATGAGTAATTATATAAGGGTATTTTTCTTGAGTTAGAAAGAAATTTGCAGATCAAAAATCAAGTATTAGAAAAATCAACATCAATCCACGAAGAGTGGGAAGCTGAGAATGTAAATTCCTCGATGCAAAAGGGACTACCTCACTCAAAAGGAATGATCAAGAAGGATGACTACTCATATTATTCTTTTTCCCTTCAAAATGGAGAATGATCGAGGATGGATGAAGCAAAGAGAACTTCAGATGAATAGTTCCTTCATAAGAAGTCAATCTTACCTTCCAGTCCTGAGAAAGGTAACATGTGTAGGACATATTCAGATAAATATGTGCACTCTAAAGAAGGAATGAAGACTCTTCCCACTAGCAAATGGCATATGTATCCATGTGCTTCTTTTGGAACTAGTAACCATGATATGGACAAATGTCGAAGAAGACAGTATGTGGGAGTAAAGCCCTCTAAGAAGAAGGATAAAGGTAAAGATCATTTCTCAAAGAAAAGGAAAAGGGGGAATGATAAAAAGGGATCATGGATCCAAGATGGGAATAAGACACTATGTTCTTATTGTGGTAAGAGTGGATATCAAATTGAGAAGTGTTGGACACTTTACCCACACTTATGTCAGAAGTAGAACTGGAAATATGTAAAAGCAGTTGCAAGAAGACAAGTAGCAGCTCTACATGAAGTTAATGGTCTTACTGAAATATTTGAGAAAGAATACTTCCTAATGGGTTGTCTTGGAAAATTGATATATGAAGACATCGAGAAATGGTTCCTGGATAGTGGCTCATCTTACCACATGACTAAGATGTGATCAGTATTTCTGACTTTCTTAGAGACTGACATAGATTTACATGTAGGATTTGGACGTAACACCATACAAGAAATAAGGGGGTATGGATATATAATATTCCATCTCGAATCAGTAGCATTTATAGAAATCAAACATATGTTATGTGTTCCATATTTGAAAGTAAACCTACTCTCAGTTGCAACATTTGAAGGTGAAGGCTATGCAGTCGCATTCCAAAATGGTCAGGTACTTGTGTATTCAAGGGAAGTTTCCCTAGACACAGCAATAGTGTTTGGTGTTCGCAAAGAGAGGTTATATAGGTTACTGGGAAGACCTATAGTTTGGTATAATGGTTTCTTGGATTCAACATCAGATTCTATGTCAGATTCAACATCATTGTTTGAGGCATTGGCAGAGATAGAAAGTTGTGAGACTCCTTCTAGTACTAAGGGGAGGATGAGTCTGTGATTAAACCATCCATCATAAGAGATTTCATTGTGAATATGTATATTTGTAAATGTAAGTTGATATGCATGTGTAGATATATCCTAAAGTATATTTAGAAGGCTTGTAAGCCACTCATTGTAGATTATAAGAGTGAAAGGAATTCTGTAAAATTTCTATATTGTCACCTTATATGTTGATAAGAGTGAGAGGAATTTTGTAAGAGAGTTTCTATATTTCCACCTTATATGATAATAAGAGCGAGAGGAATCTCGTTAAAGTGATTTCTAGTTAGCCACCTTACATATTGTTAGAAGTTAGAGGAATCTTACAACAAGGGTTTCTATATAGCCACTTTGTTTTAGAGTGAGATGAGTATTTATAAATATTTATAATCCTTTCAACAATAGTATAGGCAATTGCATTATATTATCTTAATATAAATGGATACATATGGATCGAATTGTCTAAGTCAACATTCTTGATTCTGAAGTACCAAAGGTGAAGGAATAGAAGGATGCAGGCAGTTGGAACCTGTAGATTAAAATTGGGAAGAGAATCAAAGTGTTAGGATATTTAGACACTTAGGAGTTAGTTAAGATCTAGTTGGTCTAATGTATCATTAGGTAAAAGTGTGTTTCTTAGTGTGTTTCATAGTATGCATTAGTATGCATTTGTAGTTAGGAAATCCGATAGTCACGATATGTTCCCGACATAGAGTGATCTGACGGTTCATATTCTCCTCGATCTTAACAGCCATTGATTTGTGGCATAACACTCAATTGTTCCGTGATATCTATTTAAATAGCATGGAGGGTCATTTTTCGATGATCGATTCTGATAAACTCTCTTGTAAAATATCTTTGTAATCTTTTTATTTTGCATTAATAAACTGCTCCAAGTGGTCGCGTTAGCTGGGGCCGTGGATGTTTCTTTGTATGGGTTTTACCACGTCAAAACATTGGTGTGTTGATATTTAATCTGATTGTGTGAGTGGTTACTAAAGGTTTCCATCCTCTGTTGGAATACCTATGTTGTCGAACATGGTATCAGAGCATGTTTGAAGTCTCTCTCTTGTTGTAGATTAAGATCGTGAAGCTAAGTTGTCTCATCTCCATTTTCTGTCATTTTTGTACATTTATGGACTGATAGGATTGTTCCATTGTGTCTGGAGTGCTTGTTTAAGTCATGAAAACCTTTTTTTCACTCAAAAAGGTTTATGTTTGCCCAATATACAGCCATTTCAATCAGATCCGGAGGTATAAATCCTGAATATGCATTTTTAAAATTTTTACAGAGTATTATTTTGGTTTTACATTATTTATTTCTAGGTTGCTATTCTTTTAGATCTATGTATTCTTAGTGCCTCATGCCCTATGCAATATTGGAAAATAAAAAATAGATAGGAAAATGTGCATTTTTTGGGTAAGCTAACTAATATCTAACCCTTGTTGTCATCGACAAGCGAGATCTTTTTCTTGTGTGAAAAGAGTTTTTTTTTAGAACATTCTCCAAGGCCATCAACAACAACAACAATCATCTTTCTAAACAGTACAATATGTTTTTCTAGACCATTTGGTTAAAATTTTCCTTATTAAGTAAGAGGTTTTGAGTTCAAGTCTCTCTTTTTGTTAATTTTTTTGAAAAAATTCATGCTAAAATTGTAAAGTGTATTTCACTTCAAGTATAAAAGTGAATCACTATAAGTAGCTTTAATATTTTATTTTAGAGTTATTTATTTTGCATGATTTTTTCTTTTATAAAGTAACTTCATTGTAAAAGTGATCCCCACTTCTCTTTATAAAAGTGGATCACTTCATAAAGCAACTTGCACCACCACGTGATCCTTTGGTTACCATTTATGCTTTTTTTTTAAAAGGGCATAACTCTCACATCTGAAGTCCATTTTCAGTGTCGTTTTTTTAAAACCACCTAATTTTTCAAGATATTTCCATCCAGATCATCAATTTTAGTTTTTAAATCCATATTATCTTCATATTTAATATGTATTCTACAAGTAATCTCTTGCTTACCAGCACCAACTACTTCCAATGGAAATTCCATATGGAGGATTCATTAAGAATTAAAGGCTTGTACCAGATTACCTTGGGAAAGGAAACAACACCCACTGATGTTGATAAGAAAGTCAAATGGGATAATAGGAATGACGAAGMACGTGGATTAATTGGAATGTCCATCTCTCATKATTTAAGGTTCCACTTTCAATCAATTGATCAACCTAAAGAAGATTGGTAAAAGATTGAATCTGTGTTTGGTAAACACAATATTATTCGAGCACAATAGTTAGAAAATCAAGTACTGACTTTAAGTCTAAATGATTTTTCTTTCATTGAAGACTATCTATCTAACTTTAAAACACTCAGAACTTTATGTGAATAATGTAAGATAAATATAGAAGAAGATCGTTGCATCTATATTATTCTTTCTAAGCTAGGTAGTGCATATTCTATGTTTGTATATACCTTTTATGCCATGCAAGAGGCTCTAGGGATAGCTTATAAAAAACCTAGTATTGAGAACTTTTGTGATGCTTTGATTAGAGCAATATAAGCTTGTACAACTTGGAGTGATCATCACTGCAGGTACCTCCAACAAATCCTTAGTCATCCATCAGAAAGATAAACCCAAGAATCCCAAGAAGCAACATCCTCTCCACAACAACAAGCAATATAAAGGTCCCAAACCCACTCAAACAACTTCCGCTCCTAATGGTGACAAAGGATAAAAATATAAAAGTAAGAAGACTAACAAAGATTGCAACTTATGTGATAAATATGGTCATGATGAGTCCAAATGTTTCAAGAAGATGGAAACTTTAGAAGCAGTGATGAAGAAGCACAACATCAGTATTTATTCTACTTCTTCTTCTTCTTCTCATGGACATGCACTTTCAGCTTCTGGTTTCTCCTTCAATACAACTTCTACTTCTTCTTTTGATGAGTTGCTTATTGATTCTAGAGCATATTATCATATGGATAAGGATAGAGACATTTTCTGCTCTAAATGAATGTAACACCAAGAAAATATTTGTTGGTGCTGATAGATCTCTTAGTGTTGAAGGATTTGGAATAGTTCAAGTAGAAAATGGTCATTTCCATGATGTATTATGTGTTCCAAGTATTTATTGTAACCTTCTATCAGTATATCAAATCACTCATTCAGGTGAAGGTAAAACCATAGAGTTTTCACCTCACCAAGTTGTAATCAAGGATCTAAAATATCCTAAGCATGTTCTTGCAACTGGAATTGTTGATGATATTACTAGGTTGTACAAGTTTGACAACTTTGGGTCATCATCGATTTCTTCAGTTTTTGTTGCTCATAGCGATAACTTGAGCAAGCTTTGGCATGAGTGATTTGATCATATAAACTATCGCTCATTGCAACAACTATGTAATCAACATATGGTGACTGGTCTTCCTCTTGTTTCATGCAGAGATGGTGTTTGTGTCAGTTGTGTTCTTGGCAAACATCATCGGGAATATTTTGGCAAACGTGCCTCTTGGCACACCTTGAGCCCTTTACAGCGTGTTCATAGTGATTTGTGTGGTCCACTTTCTTCTCTTTCTTTTTCTGGGTGCAAGTATTTCTTAACTTTCATTGATGACTTTTCCATATGTACTTCGGTTTACTTATTAAAACTTAAGAGAGAAGTTTTTGACAAGTTTTTGGCCTACAAGGCCCTTGTAGGAAAGAAATCTGGACATCAAATTCAAAAGTTAAGAACAGATAATGGAGGCAAATATGTGAACAATAATTTTACAGGTTACTTCACTACACAGGGAATCCAAATGCAACACACTATTCTATATACACCACAACAAAATGGTGTTTCTAAGAGAAAGAACTACACTTTAAAAGAAATGGCTAATTGTATGATCCAATCTAAGAGATTAAGTCTAAAGTATTGGGTGGAAGCAATCAACTGTGAAAATTACATAGTAAATTGCACTCCCACAAAGGCTCTTAAAAAAATAACACCGGAAGAAGCTTGGACTAAAATTAAATCAAATGTAAGTCACTTCCATGTATTTGGCAGTATAGCATGGGCTCACATTCCTTATGAGAAAAGGAAAGCATTGCAGCCTAAAAGTGAGAAGTGTATATTTGTTGGTTATTCTAAAGATGTCAAAGGTTATATACTTATTCAACCACATTGTAATGAAATTATTAGAAGATGACATGTTACATTTGATGAAAATCTCTTTTCTTGTGAGCCTAATTCGAAGATTCTTCCTTCTTCGGCCTACGATCCATCTTTGGCATTTGCACCTTATTTTGTTCTTGTTCTGGTTTCCTCTTCAAATGATGACAATGAGGATGAAAATGCACCTCCGCCTGGTCACCTTCCTCCATATGAGTCCTTTGAACATGAACCAGCACCAGCTCCATTGCTTCCTATATGGGTCCATTCAACACGAGAAGCAGTTGATGATCTTGTCGGTGATCCTTCAGATCAACGTCGGACACGTTCACAATTCCAGCGATCCTCTTCTCTTTTGGATCAAGTTTAAGAGACTCATGATCTAGTGACATTTGTACAATCTTCAGGTCATCCATATTGGGATACAGCAATGAATGAAGAGTATTGTTCTTTAATGGCCAACAATACTTGGGATCTTGTACCTCTTCCAAAAGGAAGAAAACTTGCCAGATGTAAATGGGTATACAGAAATAAGTATGCATTAGATGGAAGTGTTGAAAGTCACAAATATTGGTTAGTTTCCAAAGGATTTTCCCAATTTCAAGGAATTCAATATAATGAAAACTTTTCCCCTCTAGCCAAAATGAATTCCATCTGCCTTGTTCTTTCCCTTTCTGCCTCACATAAATGGGAGGTCCATCAGATGGATGTTAAATCTTCCTTCCTGCATGGATATTTGCAAGAATAAATCTGCATGGAACAACCTCATGGCTATTTCCAAACTGACTCTAGGCATGTTTGTCGCCTTAAGAAATCTCTTTATAGTCTTAAGAAAGCTCCCTGAGCTTGGTATGCTAAAATGGACAAATTTCTTATTGACATTGGATTCTCTAGATGTCATTTTGATCCTCATGTATATACCAAGAAAATAGCAAGCCATCTCATAATCCTTTTCCTTTATGTTGATGACCTTATCCTTACTTGTAGTGACTCAAACCTTTTAAACCATGTGAAAACCATCCTTAATAATAAATTTGAAATGACAAACTTAGGTTTTTTTAACTATTTCCTTGGCCTCCAAGTTTTGCAAACCAATGAAGGAATTTTCTTTCCGAGTCTAAGTATGCTTATGACCTTCTTCGCCGCTTTCACATGGATGATTGTAAACCAACCCCTTCTCCCCTCCAGTCTGGATTCAATATTACTTCCATCTGTACTTCTCCCGAAGTTGATGCCACCTTGTATCATCAGTTAGTTGGTAGCCTCTTATACTTGAATCATACTCGTCTTGATATTTCCTTTGTTGTTGGTCTTGTTGCCCAATATGTTCAAACACCCCATGAAATCCACTGGAAAGCAGCTAAAAGGATACTTCACTATGTCTGTGGTACAGTTCAATTTGGGGTACATTACAGTTCAAAGGGGACTCCTTTATTGGTTGGTTTCATTGATTCAAATTGGGTCGGAAACCCTGATGATCAGAAGTCTACTACATGTTATGTCTTCATCCTTGGTTCAGGACCTGTCACTTGGGCCTGTAATAAACGACATGCTATTGCACTTTATTCAGTAGAAGAATAGTACCAAGCAACGGTAAATTCAAGTCAGGAAGCCTTGTGTCTTTGACAGATCCTTTCAGAGTTTGGATTCCAGCAACATCATCTGACCAGCCTTTGGTGTGACAATCAGAGTGCCATAAAGCTCGCCATAGATCTAGTTCAACATTAGCGCAACAAGCACATCGAGCTACACATGCAATTCATCATAAATTTCATTCATGATCAAGTTATTGAAGTGATCTTTTTCCCTACAGAAGATCAAGTTGTAGACATTTTCACAAAGTCTCTTATAGAAGCGAATTTTTCCAAACTCTAATCTATGTTAGGAGTTCAATAAGCTGTCATTAAGGGGGGATAGGCTCTAATGCCTCCTTCCTTCTCCTATTGTGTCACTATTGTAAATCCTTCAATCCTATCCCAAGTTGTTCTTAAGTGGGGATGTTAGGATATTTAGACACTTAGGAGTTAGTTAAGATCTACTTGGTCTAATGTGTCATTAGGTAAAAGTGTGTTTGTTTAATATGCATTCATATGCATTTGTAGTTAGGAAATCCGACATTCACGATATGTTCTCAACATAGAGTGATCTGACGGTTCATATTCTCCTCAATCTTAACGAACATTGATTTGTGGCTTAACACTCGATTGGTCCATGATCTCTATTTAAATAGCATGGAGGGTCATTTTTCGATGATTGATTGTTAGAAAATCTCTTGTAAAATATCTCTGTAATCTTTTTCTTTTTCATTAATAAATTGCTCCAAATGGTCGTGATGGATGGGGCCATGGATGTTTCCATGTAGGGGTTTTACCACGTCAAAACATCGGTGTGTTGATATTTGATCTGGTTGTGTGAGTGGTTATTGAAGGTGTTCATCATCTGTGTTGGTATTTGATCTAGTTGTGTGAGTGGTTATTGAAGGTGTTCATCCTCTGTTGGAATACCTATGTTGTCGAACACAAAGTAATGTAAAAATTCCTAGAGCTAGTAAAGGAGAAATAATCCTCTAATAAGAAGCATATTGATGCATGCTATAAGAATGTTCATAATACTATGTCATGTTCATGTAGATGTATACCTTGATCAAGGTAGGAGAGTAATGGAAAGGGAATTCATTCAAAGAATCCTACAAATACATTAGTAGTATAGGAGCATTGAGTCCAAAAGGGAAAGGCATAGATCAACATTTAACTTAGTTTCATATTGGTCGAGATAGACTATGTTTAGCAGAAGGATATGGGAGTGGATGTTGAAAATAATATTTAGGTATTGAAAAGATTTAGTAAACAAGACTTTTTTTGTCGGGGAATCTATCAACTAGAACTAGAGCTATTTCTATATTAGCAATAGTGCCAGAGGCCAGAGTCAGAGTCATATTTCAGAAGTAGATAGAAGTACATTGATATAATACTTGAGATCTAATATCCAAGATAAATATTGAGTTCCATAATATTCAGCAAGATGGAAGAGTGAAGAAGCTTCATCATTAAGTTACCAAATAAGAGTATTTTAGTAATATGGAAGAGTGAGTTATAGTTACCATCACTAATTTGTTGAATATATATACTTTTGGAGGTCCAAAAGTTCTTTATTGGGAAGGTGTGATCCAAGAGGATCTAAGGAATGCTCACAAAGGTCCAAGAGGATCCATAACACTCACAGAGGTCTCGAAGAATCCATCAAAGCTCAAAATATTACCATATAAAAAGCTCTCAAAAACACCATCAATGTGTAGATTTCGGCAATATATTTCCAACGACGTAAAAATCACCTCAAATGGAGTTCATATGCAAAATATATGGCTGGTCAAAGTTTATTCAAACCAGGAAAAAAGTCAAAGGGAAAAGTCAAGGGTGACACGTGTTACCACTACAAGGGTGACATGTGGAATAGACTGTACAGAACAAACAAGTGACATGGTGACCTCGCAAGGAAACATGTGGTAGGTAGGTGATGTGTCATGTCCATTTGGAAAGGTGATTTGGCAATTCTTACAGTCCAAGTGCACTAGTAATGTTTTGACACATGGCATAAGGGAGCCAATGAGAGACTACCATGTGGCAGTCCCTCATTGTACTATTATGGTTATAATTTACCAAAATTGCAGGAATCGATGGGGGTCGAACACGTGACCTCCTATAACCTTAACAAACCTCCCCTACCAATACACCACACAATTGGTTCCTAACCATATATGGAAAAGAATGTATTTAAGTTTGGATAAAGGTTAATTTGGTGGGGAAAAGGGTCAAGGGCCTAAGCCCTCCACCAATTTGCATGGCCACATGCTATGTAATATAACCACGCCATATTCCATGGAGGTCATAAACATCGTAGCTATATAACAAATGACATATATAAACCATATAAAAAAACAAACACAATAACCATTGGTTGGTGGTATTTGATCCCCCGACCCACTGAATATTATGCCAATGTCCCTACCAATATGCCATCAGCACTCCACGGAGGGCTTAATATAGTTAATAATATTTAACTATGGATCAAAAATTCCTGAGCATATAGGGAGCGGGTACGGGCTTGACCCCGACCCATCCTATTTAAAGGCATACATTTTGATGTCTCCACATAGACCGAGGAGAGGTGTGGATCCCAAGATGGCACAAATCCCAAGGAAAAGGTATTGTATGGATGCATATATTTGTGTGCCAAGAAAATGCCAAGTATGGTGTGTCTCGATATGCATGCCATGAGGTATAATGACTGCACCTAGGAAACTTTATACTCATTTTTCATGAGGAGTATGAATTTGAGGTATATTTTTTTACCAAAGGTCATTTATAAAAGTATTAGTCCAAATTGTCATTAATGAGCATCATAGTGCATCGTTTGGTGTGTAAAGAGGGTGTGATTAAGCTAGTTCATAATTTCGTTGACTTTATACTCAAATTTCTCAGGATTTGGCAAGGAATCCAATGGTGAACTCATTTTCTTTTTTGAGTAGCAGAATTAAAGAGAGTCCATTAAATTGGATTTTTATAAGTCCATGATGTAATGTAATTTTTCATTTTGAGATGATGAAGAACAATATTTCTATCTAATAGGACTTGAATATGAAGTCAATTATGTCATCAATATATGTAATTTGAGTTCTTTTATTTTTTGTTGTGTCATCTCAATCATCTTCAAATCAATCATCAGTTCATGAGTTTTTGGATAAGGAGCACAACATCATTTTATGAGAATCACCTCAATACGATCAAAAATTAATTCAAAATCAAGTCGGATGCTATATGTATATTTTAAGGGATTAAATGGTATCTAAGTATTTTCGGATCAATGGTTTACCCTGTATAGTTGATGTTTGGAATACAACAGATTTGCTAACAATAAAGAGAACTTAGGAATTATGTTTCCTCGTGTTATGTATGTTTTTAAGAGGAGGGTATCCAAATAGTCAGGTGGTATTGGGAAGAGTTCAGATGACGTGTTGAGGCATTGGCTATAGCTTCCAACTCATTATGTTCGAATGTGTGACATAGATATGGGGTATTATGTGGTCAATGCAAGGATGCATTTTTTAGATGTGACCATGGGTATTGGAACCTTGATTTTTATTTTATTAGTAATGATTTGTTGCATTATGAAAAACTTGTGTATTGAAAATTCATAATGATGGATAGTTGCATTATAATTCAAATGAATACTAGATGAAGGTGATGAATTGTTACTTTGTTTCAATTATGAGATCATTTTCTGAGTTGTTGAAAATGTTACAAGAAAGAAAAGATTGGCTAATGATACATGTGTAGGCAATGATGGGTTTATTCTAGTTAATAGTTGGAATAATGGAAGTGATTGAATTGTAGTTGTAAACAATTCTGAAATCACTTTGTGATTTTTTGTAATTATTGCCATGAAAATATATATTGTACATGAGATACTAACAGTTTATTTGGATGAGTGTAAATTGGGAAAATTGTAGGTTGAGTGGTACTAGATATGGAAATAATATAATCCCATAAGGGAGACTAATCTAAGAGCCAAACCTTATGAATAAAAGATCATGCCTGGATATTTAATTTTTCCTGTATAAAATAAATTTGGGAATTAGAATTTTAAATTACTGACAATTTGTTTGTGTTGGCTTAGATATCTCTTCCTACTCTTGGTCTGACCCAAGTTCGGATCTCAACAGGTTTCCAACAAAACCCTCTAAAACTATCAGCCCTCCTAGTAAACCAGAAGGTAACACAGCGCACAGAATTGACTGCGTAATCTCACCCGAGATAGCTTTATGGTTGACTGCAATGCTCAAGTTCTTGTAGTCTAGGAATGAGTAGAGATCTGGGAATTTTTTATCTTCCTCATGAATTACTCTGATTATTCATTCATTATCTCTCAGATTCATTCATATTTAGGCTCATGCATGCATTATACTATACCTAGTTAATCATTCATTCATAAAATAACCATTGAAAAAAAGTAGACATTCAATAGACATCACATATAGCACATGTTTTACCATGGTTCACCCCCTCCTAGGATACGCCCACAAAGATTTGGCATCTCTGCTCTCTTATTTAGTCTGCTGCAAAATATGGCACTGAACACATTACATATTCCATCATACAATCATGAAGAGGTTCAAGAACCTCTGTGAGGCAGACTAGATCACACCAGGCTCCTCAGCCTGTGACCTAACCCTTAAAATCTGGCTTACTTGACTCTTCTATCACCTTATTACAATCATAATAACCACCATCAACTCACTGAACTTCTTTAACCTTGAACTTATAACTCTTGAACCCCTAACCTAGACCTCCTAGGTTCTTATTTATACTATTTTTCAAGCTTATAGCCATTACAATCTCTGTCAAAAACCCTAACCCTAATATGGTTAGGCTTCCCTGCCTCATCGCACATGGATTTTCCTCTTGCATGCTTCTTTTCCTTCTTTTTCTGCATGCTGCTTTCTTGCCAACTGTTGCGTGTTCTCCAAAATTAGGTCTCTCCTTCCAAAATAGGTCTTTCCTCAAAATAGGCATGCGCCCAATAGGCCCCCAATACTGACGTGTGTCTCGTCCTTGGCCACTCAGGTAGTGTGCGCTCCTTGTACTATTGTCTCCAAACTGTGGAACTTTTATGTTAGTTCCCTTCCTTTTTCCTTTATCTGCATGGATTTTCCTATTAGAACCTCCACTGACTGCGTTGTTATCTCCTCTTGTATCAATGTTGTGTCCTATGTTTGTGCATGTGCCATACTTTTATTTTCTTCCTCCAACTACGCAATCATCTCCGTTGCTTTTTCTTGGAGGGGTTCCAATTTGGCTTGTCTTTATTACTTCTATGTCTGTGTGGTTTTCAACTCTATCTGCAGCTTCTTCATGTCTCGAGTGCCCTTCAAGCGCTCTGTGATGCTCATTATTTTATGCCTTTGTTTGAGATCTTGTATGCCAGTGTTGATTTTCCCCTCTTCTTGTTCCCATTGTTGGACCTTCTCATCTTCTTCCAGGATAGTCCATATTTGTGTGGCTCTATCAAACAGTTCTACTACTGTCATTGCTTATTTCTTGATCTTAGTTATTTGGAGTGCATCTTGTTGTTCTCTCTGTCCTCGGACTTCAGGAGGAGTTGTAGGATTGAGCCTTTCTCTAAGCTCCTCAATTTTCTGCTTATATTTTTCGATTGTTTGTGAGATCATATTGATATTCTCCTATGCACTCCTCTCAGGTGCTTGTGCGATGTCTGGGATGCGATCATAAACTGTTGATAATCCTTTCTCCATTTTATCTGCACATCCTTTCTCCTCTTCTTTCTTTGAAGTTATTTGGTCGCATGTGATTTGTATCACTTCAGCAACTCCTCTTCCCACCTCCAAGTTGGTTGCATCTGCACAGGCCCTAGATTGCATTTCTTTCATTACGATGGCCTAGAGTCCATACACTACTTTGGTGGGTATTTGTGCCATGATGACTTCAAATTGATCCATGTCCCCCATGGATTTATGTTCAATCTCCTAGTCCATTTTGATCATTTGACGTGTGACTATAAAAGTCTCCTTGCCTTGGAATACCAACTGAACTATTTCCTCTCCTTTTTTCTATGCAAATTGTCATTGTGTCATTTCATGTTTCTGTGTTGTGGCTTGGGGTCCTGCCTGGCTCTGTAATTTTTGGAGATTCTCATGGACTTCTATGATAATTTTTGTGATCTCTTTGTGTTTCACCTCTGCAATGCATACCACTTCTTCCCCCCTATCTTGTAATTTTTCCGCGACTAGCTCTGCATCATCCTTGGTGAGGGTGATGATTGGGTCTTCTATATCATACTTTTGTTTCTTGTACACCTTTTTTTCTTACGTTGGTTTCCTTATTGTCTGTGAGGGATGCACCTTACTTGTTTTACATTGGACACTCTCTTCCCCATCATGTGGAGTATCCTTCTTTTTGGATAGTGGTTGGTTTCCTATCCTTATTTTTTTCATTGTTCTCCTTGGTCATTTTGGTACTGCGCTACTCTCGGTTGGATTATTTCATGTTGCACTCGTTCTAGTATTATATTTTGGGATGTTTCTTCTCACTAAAGAGCCTAATTCAGCCTTGTCATCAGGCCTAGAGGATTGCGTCATGATTGGCATTATGACTAGTTTTGATACTGGCAGTTTCTACTACGTAGGCCAGTCTTTAACTATCCAGTCCACTTCTTCTTTGGTCATGCAATACTGCATCTCCAGCCATACCTTCTTTGGATCCCTTGTAGCTTGGATCCACATGAGGTGCCAAAATGCCTTGAACTTGGCTATCCCTTTAGTCTCCCAGATCACCTCCACAGGTATGCGCCAGAGATTAGTTGTGCATTGTTGTATCTCTTCTAGCAACATTACAAAAATTGTATTGTTTTCTTGTTGCATCCTGTTATCCTTGGCTTGCCAGAGGGACTCATATATGGTTGCATAACATTTACCCATCCTATCTAGGAATGATGACAATTTTGGATCCTTTCATCCTGCCAATGCTATCTGAATAATCATCCAGGAGTAATGGAGCTCAATTCCATTGTCATGTGCATCTCTACAGTCTATCAAAAACTAGTTCAGCTGGTATGGCACCCGGTTTAACATTACTCCTTTCGTGCACTACGGGGCTACTGCAATAATGCCTGTTGGCGCTTCTTCTTTGTGAAATTTTCTTAATAGTGTGCAAGCCATAAAATTGTTGGCGAACCTTATCACATTATCATTGATATATTTGATTACAATGTCTCTATTGCCCCCACTGGTGCCAATCTTCACTTTCACCAACTCTGCGATTTAATTCTCACACACCTTGTTATCCAGGTATTCCTCTGGTTGTGCATCGACTATCGGTACTCCCGTGATCTTGGAATTTAGTGCCACATTTATATGTACCATATTATCCATCCACATGATGCCTCCATGTATGCGGGTGACTAGTTGTTTGAAACAAAGCTCGACATTCTTACCATGCCTGAAATGTGGTATATCCAATAGGTTCATAATTCCCAAGTTATACAGCCCAGTTATCCATTATGTAGGCTCCATTATAGGTTTACCTAGGGGTCCAATTTCCCTTGTGTTTATTAAATAAATCTTCTCGACCAACTCTGGGAATTTTTCTACATTGCGCACATCACGGTATGCATAACTAAGATTTGGTACCTTTCCCAGCATATCATCCACAGTAATCACTGTGTCTAGGAGATAGGGGAGTGTAATCTCCATGGTGTCCTACAAATTTCATTTTTGTCCCGCAATAGATGGGCTTGATTCTGCGAGGTATATGTCCTCTTCTTCCCTTTTGGACTATGGTTGTTCGGTGATGTCCTCCACCAACACTTCCTCACCTTCATGGTTCTGTCGTGGTCCCATTTTCTCGTCAGGATTCGTAGGGGTCTCAAGGTTAGGGTTCACAATATCATTCTGAGCCCCAAATCTCTACCCTATTTCCCCATGTTGTGTTGTTGATGTTTCCACTTCAACCCATGTCAGGATGATTGACTTTGTATCTGAGGTGGTTACTGTAACGCCCCATATCTTGACCTTTAGGGAGTTAGAATATTGAATGTTTACTCATCTTAGTAATTCAATTCTTAACATTTCTTTGGGCTCAGTTAGATTGAGATAGATATTTGAGATATGTACATATTTTTATGTTGCATGATATTATTTTCATTGTTATATACTCATGATGATGATAGCTCTTTGTTTTCTTTAAACATGAAAGTTAAAATGTGGAATTTAGGTACGTGGATACTAGTTCAAGTTATGATATGAATGCATAACAAATACCAGACATGATAAAAATAAACATACAATTATTAAATTGAACGTCAATACACATATGGATCCTTATATGAAATTATTATGTATATGCATAGATATGAGTTTTTGGTGGATTAACTTACAGGTTAATGAGCTATGCAATAGCCAAATGACTATAGTGTTGAGGTGACTTGGATTTCATAGACATCAAGAAGATAGTATATGCTATATGTTGTACTTGTTATTTAATTTATGATTCAAAATATTGCTATGATGTGTGGTGAGTGTGGTTTTGATAGGATGCACAACTTGCCCAAATTGATTGTTTAATGATGTGACTCTAAGAACAGTAGTTGCACAGTATGGCTCAATATAGGGTGTTGACCCTAGTTCTATAAGGAGGGGTGGAGGTATTGCCCACCATTTATCCTCTGAAACCTAGAGTCGTGGTAGGGTTGTGTGAAGTCACACTCCCCTAAACATGTGATGACGACTGCTAGTTGCCTATTGGAGAAGCTTGGTCGAGATGTATGACACTTCCACTTATGGGTTCTATCTAGAGTTAGGTCAATATAGTTGATGCTCCATCTTAGTCCAACAGAGGAAAGGATAGGATGGAAGATGGAAGTAGGTTAGGAAGGAAAGATGCTTCGATGTTAGTTGAGAATACTGATTGGGGATTAGAGATGCAACTATTGTTTACTAACTTGGTTCCTACCATGTTTAAAACCCTCTTTGATTTCCTATTGATATTTTAAGTGTGACAATGAGTTATTGATGAATTGGTGTAATTTAGTTTGTTAATATTATTAAATGATGCATTACTTGATTTGTTGTCCTACATGTCTTAGTGATCATATAGGAACTATGCACTAGAGGAAATGATTGTTTATCATTAGTACATACATGAGATATGTGTCCGCTAGCTACGCATACATACCCTACCCATGTACACTAGTATAAGTAATTAATGTATTAATTATTAAAGTAAATTATTAACTGTTTAATTGAATGTTTATTGAATATGTAAATTGTATTGCATACAAAATATCTAGAAGCATTAAATACCTTCTTGACTTTGATAGATGGTGGGTATGATAAATTAAGTGAGCATGGTGGGGTGTTATGTACATTTTGGGGAAAATTATCAAACAACATTTATTAGCTAGCATGAGAAGAAAGACTTTTCATTTTACTTATTGTTGTTTAATGCAAGTCATTTATATTTAGTTTTATTTTAATATTTTCCCAAAATATCTAGATAAGGGAGGTTGATGGATAATAATGAGGGTGGTTGAGGAGACTTGGGGAAGGGTGTATGGAAACTTGATAAATAGGGAGGAGAAGTGGTGAGGAAGGGAGGATGGAGAGGTTTGAGCATGATGAGAGGTTGTGAAATTCTTGGAAGATACGATTCTTGTGATACTTTTCTTTGAGCATTTGTGTTTTGTTGTTCTTGGAGTCACGGGCATGGAGGGCCAAGAAACCGAAAGGTTTCTTGGAGMTAGGAAGTCGGCTAGGCTCCTAGTTGGAAGGGAGGATTTTGTTGTTTCACTCTGGTAAAGAGGGAAAAGAATGCTTAGAAGCGCCCAGGACTACATTACAACCGATGAGCTTCAACGAGCTAAGGAGGAGGTATTTTTCGGTGGTATTTGGTTATTTATATTTTGTATACACTTTTGTTTTAAGTTCTAAATCATACAGTTAACATATTACTTATTTCATCATGTTATCTAGATTTATCATTGAGCAAATGTAGAATAATTGCGTAAATGAAAATCAATGAAATTATGCTAAAAGGAAGTTGTTATTGTGTATCTATAAAATGAAAGATTAATTGTTTGACATCCTGGATGGGTGTTACATATGGTATCAGAGAATAGGCTCAACCCTAGGGCCAAAAGGGCCATCATCTTTGTATGGACTACTCTAAATATATATCTAGATTCATTTGCTGGGGAATATTATTTTTGTTTGAAAGATGGTTCTTGGTACATAACATACACTCTTGAAATTTCACAAGAGCACAAGGTGTGCACTTGTGGGTAGACAAATTATGGATCTTCAATGGAATTGTTGTATATTTTCTTTTAATGTGATATTAAGTTTGGGGTTCTACATGCTTACTAGGCACCCACGGTCTCAATGTGGCTATGGAATTCTTCATTTACTGCTTATGAAGTTTTATCAGCATGATTTAGAATTTAAGATTTTGTTCATAGTGGTCCAGGTGTTTAGGGGTGCTATCCAAATCACTCTCTGAAAAAAAAAAWWTTGAAAAAGACTAAAATCAGCAAGGCCTACAAATTTGTTAAAAATTCTCAAAATCTCGTATAAAAAACAAATGATGAAACGAGTGTTCATTTTTTGGCATTGAAGAAGGAAGAGGGCAACCTTTTGATTCTTKTTGTTGCAGGAGTGTTCAGAATTAGTAACAGTTTGGACAAAATGGGAACACACTTATCTCCATCCCCAATTTTATTTGCGACARTGCAACAAGCTATTATGGCTATACCAGTTGTATTTTATTTGATTCTCATAAGTCCAAGATCTTTTAAGCATTTATTGCGTTGCTTCCCTACCTTTGTAACCATTTTGTCCACTACTTAGCTTTCACATTAACCGCAAGCAAGAAAGCCTATCGTTCCATAATGTCTATTTGCTTCATCCATGTTAGTAAAGGATATTGACCTGCTAGACTATGTCAATCCATAACCCTCTTGAACTTGAACAATCGAAAATTGAGTAGTGAAGTTGTCGATGACGTCTTTTCCAAGAGGTGCTCCATGACAAGCGATCATGTGAAGCGAAGTCAAATCATACTCGGCAATGATAGGAGACTTACTTAAAGCGATGAGAATGGGCGGAGGAGTAGGCAAGGTATTCACTTTGTACATTTGTATGCCCAAAATCATTTGGGCATAACCACCATGGTGCTCCTAGCCACAATGGGAGAAACTATATAGAAAAACCGAAAAATATGAAATGGCGGGACAATGCATAAATATATATTCTCCCCTCCCTTGATATCATCTATGCTAAGAAATCCTACTATTATTGAAATAAAATTTATTTGCGTTGAGATGACTCTCGTGCTTCGCCCATTGTCCCCGACGAGTAAAGAAGCATGGCAGTGTCCTCCTGCTTGATGTCCAGTGAAGGGAGGTCGCTAATGGCAGACTGCAAAAGGAGGTTTAAAGTAGAAATATAGCCTGAGCTCGAGCCTGAGTCATCCTTTGTGTTACCCTCAATGAGAATGACCATCGATTGGGTTGCACTAACCTTGTTGATTAGATTTTATGGGCTGAATATAATTATCGGTTTTGAATCCTCAACCTACCTTTTGATCTCGGCCTCTATGCTGATTGGATTGGTGGTGGTGAGGATTGCTCCAATGGTGAGAATACTGAGTTAATTGAATGGGAGGGTGATGTTTTTGGGAGATATGACCAGCACCATGTCTCCTTTTTGAACCCCCAAGTGGCCAGGCCCTGCAGTCCGGTAACGACGACACTGAGGAAGTAACCGAAAGGAAAGGTGGGAAAACTTTCTTAGTTGTAAGAGAAGCAATCCAATCGAACCCATCACTTGTATTCATGTGATACGTATGATATTGTAGTCATTTTCAAGGCATAATGACATTGAATTTGCAGGTGGGGCTAAATGGTGGTGAATATGTAGTTAATGCTCGATTCCATCACTTGTTGTGCGTAGATACTTATCAAAGAAGTGGTAGGAAAAACAAGAAGCTAGGGTTTCAGATATGACATGTACACCTTTTCGATCTCACGTGCTCTACATATGGGTACTACCTTTAAGGCAATTCTTCCACTGTATCTATGCAAGGTTATGGCTCTGGAAGCCTATCTATTGCGCCTGGAACTCAATAGACTACCCCTTATAGATTATAGGTCAAATTTCAAAGGTGCTATTAGTGGTGATTCTCTTTCTCCTGAATCCTTTGTCTTTTCTACTGAAGCTTGAACTCGGTTAATTTCATTTGAAATGAGTTCTTCCACGGGATATGGATATACACCACCTGAATTGGATCTATTCCTTTCAAATGGTAAATTGCCTATGCCCATGCTGGGTAACTACTTCAACTACTGAATCAATTGGTTCAAGGTTAATATATATATATATATATATATATATATATATATGCTAGCTCTCGATCCTGAACTACGAGAGATGGGTCGTTATCTGAAGGCAAGCTGCATTCAATCCTTCCTTTCATATTATAGATAGAAGGAATAAATCTTCATTGGGATTGGGGTGAGACAAGGTGCAGCTGGGAGCCCGACCGATGGATGTCTGAATTAGTGAGTGTAAGAGTGAACTGATAGACTAAAATCTCTTGAGAGATCGACCTCCTGAGATCTGATATTGATACACAATCTCCCATGAGACCTAGAGAAACTGCTCACCAAGAAGACCTAGGGACGTGAACCTCAAGCCCACTTTGAAACTTATGCTCTCAGTTTCCACCTACCTACTATGAGATCTATCTTCCCTCCTACCTTCTCCTCGTACTATCCGGCCTATGGATTGAAGGTTTGAGTCAATGGGACTCTCAATTCTCTCATCTCACCGTGGAATCCATTGCAGTTGCAATTGGACACGGAGTAATTCTCTAGGTCTAGGGTTTCGAGCTTTGTCTAGGTCTTTAATTTGGGACAATTTTGAGACCAAATCTAGGTAGAACCAACACTTTTGTATCCCAGGTCGATCTTTAGTTCCTTACGAAGTAAGAAGGATCAAATTTTTTAGGGAATTTAGAGTAATTTGAGCTCGCTTTCAACCTGTTTATCCAAAGATGTAGTGTTTAAACTGTGAAGACTCCAAGCAGTTTCATTGCGTGGCTAGAGGCCATACTGTATTGGTTACAACAATAAATGGGGTACACCATATGACCGATATTTATCTTCCAACAAACCCAACCATCATTGAAATATCTAAAGAAAATATGCAACAAAATTATGTTTCCCATCTGGAATTTATTGCTAGAGTAAAGTCCGAAAACACTATGAAGAAAATTAAAATAAACATACTAGTTCCCCATAGCTCTATCATCATCGTAGGTTTTTAACATGGAGCCGAGGCAAAAGTTAAAAAAAAAAAAAAAGCTAAATGTGAAGGAGGAGAAAGTTAAATGAAAAAGGCAGGAAGAGACACAATGACAGAAGCAAAGGAAATTTGGTCGAGGCTCCCAAGGCTAAAGAGCCTCTGGAAAAGGGGCATGCTTCTGAATGCTATGAGACCTAAGAAAGGGCTCTGAGAGAACAATATGCAAAGGAGAAAGAGGTAGAAAGACTACGCCACGTCCTTTAGAGACAAAGGAAGGATTTGAAGGGACAAATGCTTGAAGCTTCCAGGAAAGACGCTAAATGCAAAATGAATGATCAATAGAAGTCAAATTATAAGCATAAGCAACATTTAGAAGAATAATCCCAACTTTTGAGCTTTACCACGTTGAAACTCAAGGAGGACAACAACATTAATATTAATGGGAATTAAATATTTACGTTTAGAGACTTGTTACGGTGTGGTTTATGACAGAGCTTGATAGGTTGGTGCATAATAAATGGAACATTAAAGATGTGTTCATAATTTTTTGTTACAAGTGGCATGATTCTGTCATGACCACCCTATTCATCCTGAATTGATAAGATCTTAACATTTATATTATTAAATTTGAATCCTTTTTCTAAAACCATGTGATGGTTGTTGTTAGTGTCCTTTGAACACTTTACCAAACTAAATCTCAATCACTTTGTTCGTGGGTTTTCCCATTTGAACATGATATTCAATGGTATATGATAGTAAGAACTTGAGAAGAGAAGGATTTGAAGGATATCTATAGTGCAGGTATATCAGACAATTTATATTGTATAAATTAAATAAATTAATAATTGGTTATTAATGTTGTTCATAAAGTCCATGAAGTTGAGAGAATCACTAAGTACATTAAGGAAATTTTTGCCTAATCAAAGAGTGAGACAATTTAAATGTTTCAATGTAAATAGTGAAACACATAAAGAAGCTCACCTAAGCCCTAATTAATTCTCTTAAACGAGAACCAAAAAAAATAATAATAATATAATAAAATAGTAATAATAATAATAAAATGGCATTTAAGCCAAGACACTACGAGAATGGGTCTCGTAATGAGTTTCAATGCATTCAAAGTGTCGTAAAAGTACATAACATGTGAGCAAGACAATGATTGCATACCATTTTTTTTTATTTTTTTTTTAACTCCAACAAACTATAATGTGGAATTGAGTTCTTTGAATGTAGAATATATAATTCAAAGTGCACATGTTAATTAAACTTGTTTTATCCATTTTAGTCCAACTTGACATGATTTAAGGTTTGGGGTGACTAGTGAAACAATCTTGTAGCCTAGAAAATTATTTGTTGACATGGGAAACATGAATGATGTATGGTCTAGTGATCATCCTCTACTTAGTAAAAAAGTGGGAGGTTGGCATAAGTAAACTTGATTTGAAGTGAAAACATAGTCATAACTATGGCTTGTATGGTAATGTCTAGAGAAAATCCAACATTAGCAATGCTAAGAACGAAGGATACATTGTCATTACAAGAAATAAAGTGACGACTTACGAGTTCGCAAGAGGTTGGATTCATGAGGAGGTCAGGAAAATTTAAATTTTCCATAGTGTTTATGTTGGGAGTGGAAACCAACGATGGGTCCTACTGCTAATTATGTGTATTATATGATGTGCATATAAGAAGAATTTTGAATTTTCTAGTGATACTTATTCTCCTGAGAGGGAAAGTCATGTGGCGTTTTACCATTGGCTAGAAAAAGATTACATAGTTAATGAAGAATTTGGTGTGGTGTTCCATTCAAATTTTAGCTAGCTTAGAAGCATAGCTTATGCACGTGGGTTGCTTCTATACTTAGGAGTGAGTGGGAAAGAGTCTTGAGCCTAGAGAGAGTGTAGTGTGAAGGAGGAAGTTGTGCATTGTACTTAATCATTATGTAGGTTAGTATGGCGATATTAACAACATAAGACTATAGTGAGTGCTTATGTTTAGTTCCACATTCTAATGAACATTCAAATGGATATTGTAAGTGAGCCTATGTTGTGAATTTAAAACTTGAGTTTAGAATGATAAGTGAAGTATCATGACAATTTGTTTTATTATTTCATAAGGCGTGGCATGGTATATCAACCGAGTTCTATTAGTCACTATGCACGAGTCCGTTGTAAGAGGGATGAGTTATCTAAATGGGAGGAAACACCTTGAAATGCATTAATTGGTCTAGCAACTACTTGTTCACTAAAAAGGATTTTTCCGTATGAAGAAAGTCTGTTTGAAAATAGATAAGTAAATAAATAAATCTATATGAGGAATGATGAACACATGCTTCCCATTGTTAAAAATGTCTTTCATGGTAGGGGAAAGAACTTGAAAGTGATAGAAATGGACAAGAAAAGAGCTAGATACCAAATTTAGTAAGTACTATGTAGGTATAGAGGATATAATTTTGAGACATAAGAAGTATAATGTTGAGAAGAGAAGACCTCAAGGACAAATGACTAAATATTTTGGAATGAACTCTTGTAGTAAATTTATTATTGGTATAAAACGTTCACTAACCCATGTGTCAAAACAATGCTCTTTATGTATAGGCATGTTTGTAATAGTGATTTGATGATAGAAAGAAAGATTTTCCTTGACCATGATGAAGAGAATCCTATACTAGACAATTAACTTGTTTGAGATATAATTTATATAACTTAAAGAAAAGAAAGATATTAAGGACAATGGAAAAACAAACCGTGAAGTAACAACATCACATGACCATCAATTAGCAGTATCTTAGTCAATGCTTGTAAGCATGGAAAATTTTGGTGTGTCAAACTCATGAGTGATGGAATATGTATTGTCAAGCTAGAGTGATGATCAAAGTCAACAAATGTTCATCTATAATTATCAATTTATCTCAAGCAGAATTGTATGTATGAATTAATGCAAGTTATGTCGAACTCAATATAATATTCACTTAACTAGAGAACCAATGATAAGATAAGGTTCAAATGGTGGTCAAACTAGTAGACTATAATTTAAATATGGAACTAAGGAAAAATAAATATGTACGAGAAGAGTTTATTTTCATTAATTAAATTACAAGTGGTAATAAAATAGAGTTGGGACACAATAAGGTGCCTACCAAATAGGGGTAGTGCAATCAAGATATTAATATATTCAACATGTTTTAATCAAGTGAAGGTCCAATGGGACCAATATAGCATAAGGTTTTCTATCAGGAAAGACACATAAAAGTCATGTCATAAATTCTCCTCATATTTTGAATCATTATAACTTCAGGACGAAGTTCTTGAAGGGTGGGTGTATGTAACGCCCCATATCTTGACCTTTAGGGAGTTAGAAGAATGAATGTTTCCTCATCTTAGTGATTCAATTCTTAACATTTGTTTGGGCTCAGTTAGATTGAGATAGATATTTGAGATATGTACATATTTTTATGTTGCATAATATTATTTTAATTGTTATATACTCATGATGATGATAGCTCTTTGGTTTGTTTAAACATGCAAGTTAAAATGTGGAATTTAGGTACGTGGATACTAGTTCAAGTTATGATATGAATGCATAACAGATACCAGACATGTTAAGAACCAAACATCAATATAGCATAGAAAAACCTCAGGAAAAGTACTCAACGCCTTTAAAAAGAGATAATTTCAGATAATAAGCCTCTTCGAGGGGGCAACCTCCTTTTACCCCACTTAAATGTTCAAGTCCAAGATGATTCAAAATGAAAATGTCTCCTTGGTATATATAGGAGACTAGGAGGTTTAATGGCCTAAAGCCGACATAAATAAAATAACAATACTAATTTAATATGCCCCAATTAAGTGGTAATGAGCCAATATTAGGGCTTAACAAGACATGATAAAAATAAACATCATTTCTTAAACTGAACGTCAATACAGATATGGATCCTTATATGAAATTATTATGTATATGCATAGATATGAGTTGTTGGTGGATTAACTTACAAGTTAATGAGCTATGCGATAGCCAAATGACTGTAGTGTTGAGGTGACTTGGATGTCACAGACATCAAGAAGATAGTATATGCTATATGTTGTACTTATTATTTAATTTATAATTCGAAATATTGCTATGATTTGTGGTGAGTGTGGTTTTGACAGGAAGCACAACCTGCCCAGAGTGATTCTTTGATGGCGTGACTCTAAGAATAGTAGTGGCACAGTATGGCTCGATATAGGGTGTTGACCCTAGTTCTATAAGGAGGGGTGGAGGTATTTCCCATTGTTTATCCTCCTAAAACTAGAGTCGTGTGAGGGTTGTGTGAAGTCACTCTCCCCTAGATGTGTGATAACGACTGCTAGCTTCCTGTTGGGGAAGCTTGGTCAAGATGTATGACACTTCCGCTTACAGGTTCTATCTGAAGTTAGGTCAATATAGTTGATGCTCCATCTTAGTCCAAAAGAGGAAAGGATAGGATGGAAGATGGAAGTAGGTTAGGAAGGAAGGATGCTTTGATTTTAGTTGAGAATACTGATTGGGGATTAGATATGCCACTATTGTTTACTCACTTGGTTCTTACCATGTTTAAAACCCTTTTTGATTTCCTATTGATATTTTAAGTGTGACAATGAGTTATTGATGAATTGGTGTAATTTAGTTCGTTAAGATTATTAAATGATGCATTACTTGCTCTTTTGTCCTACATGTCTTAGTGATCATATAGGAACTATGCACTAGAGGCAATGATTGTTTATCGTTAGTACATACATGAGATATGTGTCTGCTAGCTACACACACATACCCTACCCATGTACACTAGTATAAGTAATTAATGTATTAATTATTAAAGCAAATTATTAACTGTTTAATTGAATGTTTATTGAATATGTAAATTATATTGCATAAAAAATATCTAGAAGCATTGAATACCTTCTTGACTTTTGATGTAAGAGCATCTCAGGTGAGCCAGCGCGGAGACAACGGACAGCTGGAAAAGCGCCCAGCACAAATTTTCAAATTACCTTAAAGTTATTGCACAATATTAAATGAGATAATTAAGAAGGAGCACACTTGTATAATGTAACCGGACCTTGAGCGATCCACTCTCGTCCTTAGTAGGTAGAAGGCATTTATAGTAGTTAATGCAGGTAGATAGAATTGAATGTTAGATTAGACAGTTTTAGAGCGCAGGAGGGAAATGGAATATAGACACCCTCATTTATGTATTGTAACATTAGGATGATTATTATGAAGAGTAGAGAAGAGCATAGAGAAGCAGAGAGTTGTGTAAAAACACCCATGTACAGAAATTTGAATTAATAGAGAAAGCTTTGATTCAAATTCATGGCATCGTGTTTGTTCTCTGTGTATGTATATTGAATGTTGTGCTCATGGTTATTTTACTCTTTATGCTGTGCATTTTATTTTATGCTATGTATGAAGGATTTCTTGTTGAATGTTTGAAATCTGAGAGGAAAGGGAAGAGAAATGAGTTTCAATTGTTTCTCTATCTAAGTAAGAGTTCCTGCAAGGAGTGCAGTTGAATTTTCTGCAAGGAGTGCGTCAATAAGGTGTTCAGAGGTTTGTCTCTGAAAGCTCAAGAGAGATAGCTTTTGTTCTCATTTCCACAGAAGTGCAATTAGGCACAGGAGCCATGCAAGGAGTGTGCAGGCAGAGTAAAGTCTTAGAGTTTCAAATCTGAGCAAAGTATTGAGAGACTGTTGCTGCAGGTGTGCACAGAGTCGAAGAAGTTCAACACTTGAAAGTGTTTGATGGTCTGCCGCAAGGAGTGCGAGCAAGGATTTTTCTGAAAGACTCGAATTCATGGAAAAAATTAGTAGGATTTTAACCGAAAATGTCCAAGTACCTTAAAAATCTGAAGGAAGGCGTAGCAACATCGGACCGTATGAGGACAAGTTCTCAAGGAAAGAACGGATAGTCGGAATTCTCTATGGAGAATCCGCGAAGTCTTGTGAGCTGCTAGATCTCACGGAGGAGCAGGGGAGTTACCGCAAGTATTCTTAAAGGTGAAATATCAAGAGAGTCAGAGTCGTCCATCCAAGTCAGCTAGGGGTCGTTGGATCACTCGTGAAATCGCCTGTCGGGATTTCGTGAGTGGAATGATCGAACACTTGGTATCAAAGTTCAAGAAATCGTGAAGCGTGAAACTGTGAAGGATCAATAGGGTTGTGTGGGACCACAGAGGTCAGCAAGGTGGATAGGTGGCACATTATCAATGTAGAGGTCAACTGCGTCGACCACTTCGGAGTCTCGCAAGTCGAAGTCTCGAACCGGTGAGAAGATTAGTTGTGGGGCCAACGCCGAGAACGTGTCGGAGTCTGACACCTCAGGATTTCGGTGAATAGAATATCAAGATTTTGGGGTTTGTGGGTGGAGTTTTATGTTATTGCAACTCGCGAACTCGTAAAATCCGACAAGTCGGAGTCTCGGAGTTTTGGGATTCAGGGTCACGATGAGCAGGCGCTCGACAACAAGATGCACGATATCGYGAAGCCCGATCTCCTAAGTGCAAAGAGGGGATCCCATGAGGATTTGTTGTGGGTGTAGATTTCCTGAAAGGGAAATAGAAGAGTATTTGTTGAGAGCTCTTCGGGCCACTGGTAAAAGAAATATCTTGTTGACGTGGACCTTCCGACCTGCGAGTTGAGGGGTAGCATGCRTCATCATTTTTGGTATCATAGTGCAGAAAGGTTATTTTCTTTCTGTAGCAGAGAAAAAGAGAATTCACCATGCCGCCAAGGAGAAGGGACAGACAAACACCCAATCTGCTAGAGGATAGGGAAATGTCGAGATGAAGAGGTAGGCAAATGAGTGATCCAGCCATGGAAAAATAAATGCATGATCTACGAGCCAGAATCGAAGACATGGAGACAACACAAAGGCACACAGTCAGTGCTGGGGATCTTAGTGATTCCGAAAGTGAAATTGAGGTTGAACATGAAGAAGAAGTTGCAGCTGAAGATGCAGCAAACGAACGTTTGATTAAGGCTATTGCAAGAATGGATGCAAGAGCGAAAATGGACATTCCAGTTTATGAGGGAAATCTAGATGCAGAGAAGATTCTAGATTGTATTAGAGCCCTGGACACATACTTTGACTATGAAGATGTCGAAAAGGACAAGAAGGTCAAGCATGTTGTCACTAGATTGAAGGGACATGCATCATTGTGGTGGGATGAACTACAAGCTGGCAGATGCTGCAAGGGCAAGCAAAAAATCAAAAGATGGGACAGAATGATCACGAAGATGAAGGTGAAATTCATCCCCAGAGACTACCAGATTACTCTATTCAGGAGAATGCAGAACCTGAGACAGACGCTGATGACAGTGAAAGAATACACTGAAGAATTCTATAAGCTAAACATCAGGGCAGTTCATCGAGAAAGCGATGATGAGAAAGTTGCCAGATACATAAATGGCCTGAGATATGACATTTAGGATGAGATGAGCATGGTAACCATCCGAACAGTGGAAGATGCTTATCAGATGGCTCTAAAAGCTAAAGAGAAGCTGAGCTGAAAGCAAGGTCAGAGAGGCCGAGGCAGAAGTCAGCCCAGAGGCAAATCAGTTGCCCAAGATAGAAACCAAAAACCCAAGGAGGACTGGAAGAAACATCAGACTCGAACTAAGAGAGGTGGAACCCCACAGCGAGGGCAATATGCTGAACAATGAAGGCAGCATACCGAGCAAAGAGGAGAGTATGCTGATAATAATGTTTTTCCTCGTACTAGAGGTAGAGAAAGAGGAAGAGGTGGAATAATAACATGCTTCAAATGTGGAAAGAATGGGCACAAGTCTTATGAGTGTCCAGATAAAAAGAAGGAGAGTGGAGAGACTCACATTGCCGAAGCATAGAGGTGAGATGTTGAGGCAGAAGATGTTGAAGGCAGAAGATTGTTGATGATGTGAAAATCTCTTTTGACACCAGAGAAGGAGGTGGAGAGTTCAGTCCAAAGAACCAGACTTTTCTGGACTGCTTGCAAAACTAAGGACAGGGTATGCAAGGTCATTATGGACAGTGGTAGCACAGATAATCTCATTTCTACGGAGATGGTAGAAAAGATGGAGCTGGAGACGATTGATCATCCAAGCCCATATAGAGTTTCATGGCTACAAAAAGGACATCAGGTAACTGTCACTAAACAGTGTTTAGTTGAGTTTAAGATACGAGGATATAATGATAAGATACTCTGTGATGTTATTCCCATGGATGTTTGTCATCTATTGTTGGGTAGACCATGGCAATATAACAGGAATGTGATTCATAATGGGAGAATGAACACATACACCCTAGAGAAGAATGGGAGAACTCACATGTTGCTTCCAATCAAGGATAAGGAGGTGAAACCGGAAGTAAGCAACACTGTACTTCTCATGAGTGGGAAGGAACTTCTTACAGAGGTCAAGAAGAAGGAAGAAAAACAATTCATTGTGGTTAGGAAGCCTAGAATTGTATTGACCAGCACAAGAGTAGATGATTTACCAGAGGGGATTCAAGAACTACTGGAAGAGTTCGTTGACATAGTAGTGGACGAACTACCTTGTTCGTTACCACCGATCAGAAGTGTGAGTCATCATATTGATCTCATACCAAGAGCCAGTTTTTCAAACAAAGCCGCGTATAGATTGACACCGCAAGAGAATGAAGAGGTCAAAAGACAAGTCCAGGAGTTGTTGGACAAAGGGTTGGTCAGAGAAAGATTGATTCCATGTGTTGTTCCAACAGTACTCAGTCCGAACAAAGACAGAGGCTGGAGGATGTGTACTGACTCGAGGGTGATCAACAAGATAACCATCAGGTACAGATTTCCATTGCCAAGGATGGATGATCTGATGGATTGCTTGAGTAGAGAAAAATTATTTTCAAAGATTGATTTGAAAAGCGATTATCATCAAATCCACATGAGAGAAGGTGATGAATGGAAGATAGCATTCAAAACCAACGAAGGGTTGTATGAATGGCTTCTTATGCCATTTGTCTTAACAAATGCACCGAGTACCTTCATGAGGTTGGTGAACGAAGTCCTAAGGGAGTTCATCGGACAATTTGTCATTGTGTATTTAGATGACATACTGATTTTCAGTAAAACAGTGGCAGAGCATCTGAAGCAATTGGCTACAGTGATGCAGAGGTTACAGCAGGAGAAGTGGTTGATAAATATGAAGAAATACTCATTCATGAAGACAGAGCTCATTTATCTAGGGTTTGTTATTTCTGCAGATGAGTTGAGGATGGATCCAGATAAGGTGGAAGTGATTAAAAATTGGCCATCACCGAAGAATACCTTTGAGGTGAGAAGTTTTCACGAATTGGCTAGTTTCTACCGAAAATTCATTAGGAATTTCAGTGGAACTAGTGCACCGATGATGGACACTGTGAAGAAAAGACACAAGTATTTTCACTGGACAGAAGAAGCTGAAAATAGTTTTAATCTGTTGAAGAGGATGATTACGGAACAACCAATTTTGGTGTTGCCGGATTTCCAAAAGACATTTCAAGTGAAATGCGATGCAAGTGGATTTGCAATAGGGGTAGTCTTGAGTCAAGAAGATAGGTCGATAGCATACTTCATCGAGAAGTTGAATGAAGAGAAAGTAAAATACTCCACATATGACAAGGAGTTTTATGCTATTATACTGGCATTGAAGAAATGGAGGCATTACTTGATCCTGAAAGAGTTTGTCTTATACAGTGAAAATCATGCACTGCAGTTTGTGACTCAACAGGAGAAGTTGAATCAAAGACATGTAAAATGGGTCGAATACATGCAGAATTTAACTTTTGTGATTAAAAATATTTCTGGTACTGCTAACAAAGTTGTTGATGCTTTGAGCAGGAAGTGTTTGCTATTGCAGGAGTTCAGAGTCAAAACATTGGGTTTTGATGACCTCAGGGACATGTACAGAAATGATCCAGATTTTCAAGAGGTGTACGAAGTAGCTGAGAATCCAATTCTCGGGGATAGAAGCCAATGGATAGAATACATGATCCAGGAAGGATTATTGTTCAAAGGTAATCAGCTGTGTATTCCAAAATGCTCCATGAGGGAGAATTTGCTAAAGGAGAAACACAGTGGAGGATTGGCAGGGCACTTTGGTCACGACAAGATGTTCACAAAATTGAATGAGTCATATTTTTGGCCAAGAATGTGATCAGATGTCAAGAGATTCGTTGACAGATGCAGAATTTGCCAACATTCGAAGGGAAGGAAGAAGAATGATGGATTTTATCAACCATTGCCCATACCTGAAAGGTCGTGGGATGCAATCAGCATGGATTTCATATTGGGGTTGCCAAGAACACAAAGAGGTTTTGACTCAATATTTGTGGTGGTGGATATATTTTCCAAGATGGCACACTTCATTGCATGTCAGAAGACCAGCGACGCAACTCACATTGTGAATCTATTTTTCAAAGAAGTTATTCGACTTCATGGCTTACCAAGGAGCATAGTTTTGGATCAAGACACCAAGTTCATAGGGCACTTTTGGAGGACCTTATGGAAGAACATGGGAACTAACTTGTCATTTAGTTCGGCTTATCATCCTCAAATGGATGGACAAACAGAAGTGGTGAACAGAAGTCTCGGAGACTTGCTGAGAAGCTTGGTGACAGAACACCACAGCCAATGGGACAACATATTACCACAGGCAGAATTTGCTTATAATGACTCAGTTAACAGAAGCACAGGACAAAGTCCATTTCAAATTGTCTATGGAATACAGCTGAGAGGAATTTTTGAACTGGGGGATTCAGAACAGAATGCAACTAGGAGTGCTAGTGCAGAAGATTTCGTAGTGGCGATGAAGGAACTTCACAGCCAGGTTGAGGAACGATTGCAAAGTTCGAGCCAAGAATATAAGCGCAGAGCGGATCAACACAGGAGACAACTTCAGTTTGAGTTTGGTGATTTGATTCTAGCACATTTTCGAAAGGAAAGGTTCCCGAGGGGAACATATAATAAGTTGAAGATGAAGAAAATCGGACCGTGTAGGGTCTTGAAGAAATTTGGGGCGAATTCTTACGAGATTGAATTACCCGATGGGATTGGAATTTCTCTGATATTCAATATCTCAGATTTGTACCCATATAAGGCTGAGGAAGCAGGGATAAGAAATGAGCAGCCAGTGATCCAGTGGACAAAGTAGATGCTAGTTGCAAATAAGCCACAGATGGAGCGCATACTGGATAAAAGAGTGAGTAAGAAAACCAGACGGAAGCAATACTTTGAATATTTGGTCAAGTAGAAAGACCATCCAGTTGAATATGCCAGCTGGGAAAATGAAGCGGAGATCTAGAAGCATGGCCAGACCGTATGCGAGCTCATGGACAGGAGCCCATGAAAATTTTCAAGCGAGGGAGTATGATGCAGGAGCATCTCAAGCGAGCTAGCGCGGCGACAACGGACAGTTGGAAAAGCGCCCAGCACAAATTTTCAAATTACCTTGAAGTTATTGTGCAATCTTAAATGAGATAATTAAGAAGGAGCGCACTTGTATAATGTAACCGAACCTTGAGCGATCTGCTCTCGTCCTTAGTAGGTAGAAGGCATTTATAGTATTTAATGCAGGTAGATAGAATTGAATGTTAGATTAGACAGTTTTAGAGCGCAGGAGGGAAATGGAATATAGACACCCTCATTTGTGTATTGTAACATTAGGATGATTATTATGAAGAGTAGAGAAGAGCATAGAGGAGAAGCAGAGAGTTGTGTAAAAACACCCATGTACAGAAATTTGAATTAATAGAGAAATCTTTGATTCAAATTCATGGCGTCGTGTTTGTTCTCTTTGTATGTATATTGAATGTTGTGCTCATGGTTATTTTACGCTTTCTAATGTACATTTGCTTTTATGCTATGTATGAATGATTTCTTGTTGAATGTTTGAAATCTGAGAGGAAAGGGAAGAGAAATGAGTTTCAATTGTTTCTCTATCTGAGCAAGAGTTCCTGCAAGGAGTGTAATTGAATTGTCCACAAGGAGTGCATCAACAAGGTGTTCAGAGGTTTGTCACTGAAAGCTCAGGAGAGATAGATTTCGTTCTCATTTCCACAGAAGTGCAGTTAGGCACAGGAGCTATGCAAGGAGTGCGCAGGCTGAGTAAAGTCTTAGAGTTTCGAATCTGAGTGAAGTATTGAGAGACTGTTGTTGCAGGTGTGCGCAGAGTTGAAGAAGTTCAACACTTGAAAGTGTTTAACGATCTACCTCAAGGAGTGCGAGCAGGGGTTTTTATGAAATACTCGAAGTCGTGGAAAAACTTAGCAATATTTTAACCTTCGAAGGGGTCGAAGGAAGGAAAATGTCCAAGTACCTTAAAAATTTGAAGGAAGGCGTAGCAACGTCAGACCGCAGGAGGACAAGTTCTCAAGGAAAGAACGGACAGTTGGAATTCTCTGTGGATAATCCGTGAAGTCTTGTGAGCCGCTAGATCTCATGGAGGAGCAGGGGAGTTACCACAAGTATTCCTAAAGGTGCAAGCTCAGGAGAGGCAGAGACGTCGATCCAAGTCAACCAGGGGCCGTTGGATCACTCGTGAAATCACCTGTCGGGATTTCGTGAGTGGAATGATCGAACACTTGGTATAAAAGTTCACTAAATCGTGAAGCGCAAAACTGTGAAGGATCGATAAGGTTGTGTGGGACCACAGAGGTCAGTAAGCTGGATAGGTGGCACATTATCGACGTAGAGGTCAACTGCGTCGACCACTTCAGAGTCTCGCAAGTCGAAGTCTCGAACCGGAGAGAAGACTAGTTGTGGGGCTAGCGCCGAGAACGTGTCGGAGTCTGACACCTCGAGATTTCGGTGAATAGAATATCGGGATTTCAGGGTTCGTGGGTAGAGTTGTATGTTATCGCAACTCGCGAACTCGCGAAAGCCGACAAGTCGAAGTCTCAGATTTTCAGGATTCGGGGTCACGGTGAGTAGGCGCTCAACAACAGGATTCACGATATCATGAAGTCCAATCTCCTAAGTGCAAGGAGGGGATCCCATGAGGATTTGTTGTGGGTGCAGATTTCCCGAAAGGGAAATAGAAGAGCGGTTGTTGAGAGCTCTTCGGGCCAGTGGTAAAGGAAAGGTCTTGTTGACGTGGACCTTCCGACCTGCGGGTTGAGGGGTAGCGTGCATCATCAACTTTGATAGATGGTGGGTATGATAAATTAAATGAGCATGGTGGGGTGTTATGTACATTTTGGGGAAAATTATCAAATAACATTTATTAGCTAGCATGAGAAGAAAGACTTTTCATTTTATTTATTGTTGTTTAATGCAAGTCATTTATATTTAGTTTTATTTTAATATTTTCCCAAAATATCTAAATAAGGGAGGTTGATGGACAATAATGAGGGTGGTTGAGGATACTTGGGGAAGGGTGTATGGAAAATTGATAAATAGGGAGGAAAAGTGGTGAGGAAGGGAGGATGGAGAGGTTTGAGCATGATGAGAGGTTGTGAAATTTTTGGAAGATATGATTCTTGTGATAGTTTTCTTTGAGCATTTGTTCTTTGTTGTTCTTGGAGTCACGGGCACAGAGGGCCAAGAAACCGAAAGGTTTCTTGGAGCTAGGAAGCTATCTAGGCTCCTAGTTGGTAGGGAGTATTTCATTATTTCACTCTGGGAAAGCGGGAAAAGAATGCTTGGAAGCGCCCAGGACTAAATTACAACCGATGAGCTTCAACAAGCTAAGGAGGAGGTATTTTTTGGTGGTATTTAGTTATTGATATTTTGTATACACTTTTGTTTTAAGTTCTAAATCATAGAGTTAACATATTACTTATTTCATCATGTTATCTAGATTTATCATTGAGAGAATGTAGAAGAATTGTGTAAATAAAAATCAATGAAATTATGCTAAAATGAAGTTGTTATTGTGTATGTATAAAATGAAAGATTAATTGTTTAACATCATGGATGGGTGTTACAGTTACATCTTCGAGTTCGACCATTTTTTTGAGTTGTCTCATTATTTCCTTACGCCTCTGACCCTGCCAAGTAACCCAGACGTACTGGCCTGGCGCACCAAAATTCGGTGGGGTCATCTTCTCTCGAATTGACACACCTGTTTGCTTTTGTTTAAAATGCTAGCTTAGGCACACACTTTGTTTCTCGTTTTGTACTAAAAAATCTCTAAGTGTGGAATAAACGCTTGATTTCTTCCTTTTATAGACCTGGTCATGTCAGTGTCTCACTTATTGTGTTCATTTGCACCAACTGTAATTTTTTTTGCGCATTGTTTCCTTATATTGTCGCATCAATTATTGTGCGCGGATTTTTCTACTCCTTGTGTTGTAGTCAACTTCTGCATTTTTTTTTGTTTTTCTTTCGTTTTCTACTTTTGTATTTCTTTTTTTCTTCTTTTTCTCCTTTTTATTTATTTTTTTCAATTGTTTATCCTAACTTCTACTATACTACACTATGTATATGCCTTTCTCACTACGCTGTGACTTTTAAGGCTTAGGAGCTCGACTGTCCCTATATAGTTTCAGTTGACTATCGTTGATCATTCATTTCAATTATGTTCCTCCCAAGTTGTTTATATGCACAAATCCCCCATCTGTGACAATATTTACTTCATATGTCCCTAGCCAATGCATTCTAAACTTACCAAGATGTTGAAAAAATTTATTGTCATAGAGAAGGACTAGGTCACCCTCCTTAAAAATCTTCTTCTTGATATGTCTATCATGTCAAGCTTTTTCTCTTTCTTTCTATACTTCCTAGTGAAATCTTGCTAGAATTTTGTCCTCTTCCATTTCCATTAGTTGATATAACATTTCATGTATTGTGTCTCTTTATGTCATGTTGGTAATTGTGTTAGGTAGCTAGAGAGGTAGTGGGGGGGGGCTAGACGGCCCATAGTGATAATAGTGGAGGTCATTCAATATAAGGTGGACTAGGTCCACTATATTATTAAATAAGTCCCACTATGGTAGTTAGATATAATAAATGTAAAAGGACTTCTTAGAAGGTTCTACTTCTAGAAAATCCCTCCTCTAGAATGTTCTTAGGTGATGGTAGCATTATATAAAGGGGTTCAAGCAATGTAATGGGACAGGAAAAAAAATATTGTGTTTGGAGTTGAAGCTCATTAGGAGGTTTCCCCCTCGAAGAGGCAAGTGAACAGTAAAGTATCCCTTCCATAATAGGATCCATTGTATGGTGTTTCCCTACCTCAAGGGTTTGCTTATAATAAAGTGTGATTTCTTCTATATTGCTCTGTGGATCTATTGTGTATTCATTATTTGTGGTGATTATATTTGTAGATCTACTCAGGTACTTAACAACTGGTATCAAAGCACTTTCCATGACCAAAGAAGGGAAGATTGTTTTGCTCTTTTTCCAGAATTTTTCTAGGGAAGAAAAAGAGGGCAGAGCACTTCAGGTTCATATATGAAGTTTTATGAGCTCAATTTGGAAAATCAAATTGGGCATTTTAATTCCTCTTGAAAAAATACCCAATTTCAAAAAACAAATCAGCCGAAACGGATTCCAGGAAGTAAAGTTATGAGCATTTTAAATTCAGTAGTTTTCAGGGTTTTCCGGAAAAAGACGTGATTTTCTGCAGTGATTTATTTTTAAACCTTTGTTCTATTTTTTGGGTTTTTATTTGTGATGGCAACGAGACTGCAGAGTTCATAAATTTTCGTAGGATGCTCAGATTGCTACCAGATCAGTTCCATTGGATAAATCATTTTAAGAGTTTTCTTTTGGTATATTATATGTGTTGTTTACAATGGATATGCACTCTCAACTGAGGAAAATTCTACACACGATTGAAGCATTCAAAGCCGATATACATGATCCGGATTATTTTCGGCACGAAATGAGAGCGGAGATATAATAAAAAAATGCACAGAGATATCGCGTATATCCAGTAATATAACAGAAATATATCAGAGATGCAACCATAAACATAGATATACAGTAATACACGATTTCTATTAATGAAATAAATGTACAGAGACTGTAAAATACAGAGTGAAAGACTCGCTAGAATGGTGGTAGCTTATCTCTGAGAAGAGATGTGACGGCTACTCGCATCCGTGAGAAGATGATTACAATGAGGCCTTGAAGGCCCTTTTACAATAACCGGGAATGCCAAAAGTCCTAGACATCCAAAAACCTAACCCTGGGAGATGAAGCACCAAAA
>JASDQU010107713.1:155582-171582 GCA_032191745.1 Picea mariana | reverse complement strand
GCTCTCCTTCAAGAGAGATATCTTATGGTAGACATCATGAATGAATATCATCAATAATTGTATGCTTGGTATGATTTGGAGGATGATTGTGATGATTGGTATATGGATAGTTGTCATTTCTAGGATGACAACCACTTCCATATTTTATTTTATGACTCTAATCCAGCTTCTGTAAAGAACATCAATGTGACACATCAAGAGATAGTTATGAGTACCAATTTCTAGCCTGCATATTCTACAATGGTATTGTTCCTTCCAGATTCAACTTTGACCCTTTCCCACTATGTGGATGGATATTCTTATTTGGATCAACATGATAGGTGTCAGTATTGGGAGCATCATTTTCAGTTGGTTATGGGGTGTCAGTATCTTCCGTGTGGATTTCACATGAGAAATTGGACATGGGACCCTAGCTTACAATTGCAGTTGGACTACTTCAGCATGGTGGCTTCCATTTCTTAATGGGACCCTGGTTCTCTAGTCTACATCAGCACTATGGTCCACACTTATCCATGGGACCCTGGTATATGGTTGTACATCAAGCATTGAGGACAATGCTTTCATAAGGGGGATGGAATTTTAGGTAGCTAGAGAGGTAGTGGGGGGGGGCAAAGGGCCCATAGTGATAATAGTGGAGGTCATTCAATGTAAGGTGGACTAGGTCCACTATATTATTAAATAAGGCCCACTATGGTAGTTAGATATAATAAATGGGTAGTTAGATATAATAAATGTAAGAGGACTTCTTAGAAGGTTCTAATTATAGAATATTTTTCCTCTAGAATGTTCTTAGGTGATGGTAGCACTATATAAAGGGGTTCAAGCAATGTAATGGGACAGGAAGAAAAATATTGTGTTTGGAGTTGAAGCTCATTAGGAGGTTTCCCCATCAAAGAGGCAAGTGAGCGTGAGAGGATCCCTTCCATAATAGGACCCATTGTATGGTGTTGGCTTACCTCAAGGGTTTTCTTATAATAAAGTTTGGTTTCTTCTATATTGCTCTGTGGATCTATTATGTATTCATTATTTGTGGTGATTATATTTGTATATCTACTCGATTACTTAATATCTACTCAGGTACTTAACAAATTGTTGCTACATGAAAATTGGGTACCAAAAATTCTATTGGCACTAATCCTTCCTACCCATACACCATTTTGAATGGTGTTTGTCTTGTCAACTTCTTACATGTGGCCATATATGCCCATAGTACTGTTGGTATTTTCAAATCCAAATCATCCTTGTTTACATTGCATATCTTTGTCATAGCATTTTCCAATATATTATTGAAAGCTTCTACTGTTTCATTCGCCTAGGGATGGTATGGTGTACTCTTTTGGTGATAGAATTCAAACTCCTCAGTCATATCCCCTATGGTATTGTTGATAAATTGAGTTCCTTTATCACTCATCAAAATCATTGGACATCCAAATCTGGTGATCAATTTCTCAAACAAGAAGTGTGTTGTTGTCTCTGAGCTATAGTATTTGACTAGTGCTTCTTCGGCCCATCTTGTTAAGTATTCAGTCGCAATAATGATATACCTATCTCCTAATATTTTTGTTGGTGGATTGGCTGGTCCAACAAATTCTATTGCGCATTTTTCAAATACCTACAAAGACACTTGTGGTCTTAGAGGCATCTCATCCCTTCTATTAGGTTTGACAACCCTCTGACATACATCACATTTCTGGAAATATTCCTTTCCATCTCTATGGATTGTTGGCCACCATAATCATGTGTGCAATACCTTCTATGAGGTAAATTTTCCTGCATAGTTCCTCCAACTATTCATTCATGATCTTCTACCAAAATTTTGGGCCTTTCATGTTCTAATACACACCTTCTCAAAATTTTATCTGCGACCACCTTGTATAAATGTTCTGCAATAATTTGATAGTCTGCAGCTCCGACTACTAGATTTTTCTTCTACACAATGCTAAACTCTTGTGGCATAATCCCTGTACTTAGGTATTCAATAATATCAGCAAAGTATTCATCATCTACATGTACTGAAAATATATGTGCATCAGGGAAGTTGTCTTCCAAGTTGGTAGGTTCTTCTCCATTAGTTACCCTTGACAGGTGATCAAGTCCTGCATTCAGCTTCCTTGGTTTGACTATCACTTCAAAATCAAATTCTTGGAATAACAATATCCATCTACAAATCCTCCCCCCCAACGCTAGCTTGTTGACTAGATATTTGAGGGAAAAATGGTCTGTGAACATTTTAAAGTGTTTCCCCAGTACATAGTGCATGAACTTTTGAAGTTCATATACCATGGTTAGGCCTTCTCTTTCTGTGGTGTTGTAATTATGCTTTGATTCTAACAATTTTCTTCTTTCAAATGCTATAGGATGGTCTAAGTCCCATGTTCTTGACTATGCCAAAATTTCTCCAAGTGTTATGGCTGATGCATCTTCATTCCACTAGAATTTGATATCTGTCTTTAACAGTTTTTCCATTGGCGCGGTAATCTGCATATATCCCTTTACAAATTTCTTGTAATAGCCTATATGCCCCAATGTTTCTCTCAATTGGAAAACTGACTTTGGTGGTGGTAAATTTACAATGAATACAATATTAGAAGGATCCACTAGTAAACCTTGATTACACACTATATGTCCCAACAACATTCCAAAAGGTGTCCCAAAAATGCATTTCTTAATTGTCAATGAGATCTGACATTGCCTGCATCTTTCCAACATGAGTCTTAACACTTCTACATGGTATTTTAACAGACTATAGACAGTCCATTCATCCATATATACTTCTAGAAACCGATGTATGAATTCCTTAAAAGCAGCTATGACTACTCTTGAAAATATGGTTGGTGCATTCTTTGGCCCAAATGGCATGACTGTATTTTGGTAGGATCTCCATTCTGTAACAAAAGTAGTCTTATACCTATCCTCTAGAGATATTTTTATCTGATGGTAGCTTGAGAATCCATCTATAAATGAATATTCTTCCTGGCCTCCCACATTATCTAAGACCTCATCTGTAAAAGGGGTAGGGAAAGGGTCATGTAAGCAAGCATCATTAAGTTTTCTCAAATCTATAAAAATCCTTATTGTCCCTTGTTTATTTTCTTGGAATACCATAGGACTTATCCATTTAGATTCCTCTACTGGTTCGATGATACTATCTTCCAACATTGTTTTAATTTATGCTTTCACGTTATGCTTATATACTGGATTCAATCTGTAAGGTCTCTACCTGATAGGTCTTGCCTCAGGTTTGAGGGATATATTCATCTCACCTAGATCCCCTGCTATGCCTTTCATCTATGTAAAGGTTGTTGGAAATAGGTCATTGTATTCATGCAGTAACTATGTTATTCTTTCTACTATTTGTTCATCCCAGTAATCTCTAATACTTTCCATTTTAGGATTTTCAATTGTCCCAATGTTGACTTTCTTAACTTTGAATGGTGCAGCAAATAATTCTAACTCCATAGATGGACGTCCCACCTCTATTTCTCCTTCAATTTATGTAATTTGAATGTTGTGTGGATCATCCTCATCTAGTGATTCCTCTTCAACATGATAGCATGAAAGTAGTTCTTTGACTTTTTGTCTCTTTTGTTGTTCATATTCTGTCATGATTTCAACTTCTAGTTCATCAGTAAATATCATTCCCTATATCATCTTCAGTGTTGAATCAATGTTGGGGTTCTCATTTTCAAATGAGAAAGTTACTACAAAGTTTTGTTGTAATGTTGTCCATTATGTAGTGCCTCTGTGCATTTCTTGATCTATGTACCAGTTCTTTAGAATTCCTTCCAATGTATGAATAAAGTGATGAGGCCATTTTTCTGGTGGTGTCATCCTTCATTGTGTTATGTACTTCTATAAGTGTTCAAATGGTGTTTCATTTCCATCATACCTCTACATTTTATTGCTACCTTGTTGCGTGCCAAATATAATGCCCAGTAATCGTTTACATTGGTACCAGTGATGAATTGTTTCTTTGTGCGCGCCCCACCATCTTGCAAGTGTGGCTTTGAGTGAAATATCTAGGTCTAAGAGACTTTTATTTTCTAACACTTCTTCTTCATATTTTGTTATAAATTGGTCTAAGTCATTTACCCCATGAAAATTGGGAGGTTCTCTTATCTCTGCACCAACCCATCTTACTGTGTGGTTTATTCTTGCACACATTCTTGTGGAAACTTCATGTAATCTTTGTTTCCAATTCTCCAAATCTGTATCTGAGTCAGAAGCACATGATGTGATGCTTCTCCAGCTAAGCACCCCATCTATAGTTGGGTTAACACAATCCTCTTCTCGCGTGGTGGTTATGTATAATTGGTTTATTTCTTCCAGATCCAAACAAGTGGGTTCTACAAACCTTTCTCCCTCTGAAGTATCTAATGGTGAAATGACTCTATGTTCACTTGATTCAAACGTCATTTTCCTTGTCTTCAGGTTGATTATGGCTTGGTTATCAAATTCCCAATCCAATCTAGGCAATGTTGGATAAGGTGTTGTGTCATCTACTATCTCTATTACTTCAAAATCTTCCATAGTGTGCACTCCATCCAAATCTATTGTCACACCTTTAAGCCTTCCAATTGGTATCACTCTATGATGATTTGCTAATTTCAGTAGGACAGGTGAATAGCATATTGTGGTTTCTCCCATACACTGCCATGTCTTCTTAGGTAAGACATTTACTTCAGAGCCTAAATCTAGTATAACATCACCCATGTTGAAGTCCCCAATATTAGCATTTAGTTTGAACTCTCTGCTTGTACTTCTTCTTGTATGGAGATGGTTGGTCGTTTTATACTCTAATTTCCCTTCTACCTCTATGTTACATCTTTCTAATATATTTTTTAAGATCTTGACAGATGATGGATCCTTTAATAACTTAACACAAGATTGCAGAAAAAAAATTATGTTACTTGCTCTAATGGTTTGGATTCACCGGTATGGCCAATTGAGGAAGGAATTTTGTACATTGGTGTGTTCTGAGTGTGTTGCATGACTGATGTAGATGTAAAATTTTGCTTGAGAAACTCTCTTCTTGCCTCCTTGAATGTTTCCTTTTCTTTCTGTGCATCAAACTGCTTATGTGGTTCAGTATTCTTCTTCACCCATTGGTGTTGCGCTGGATCTTGTCTTACTACATCGTCTCCTATCTTGGCTCCTCCTCATGTGACTATATTGATGTTTCTTCCATCATCCCTAGATTCTACAGAAATCCACTGTACATACTAGTTGTTTTGGTTCCTCTTTTCTTGGATCTTTCCCAAGAGTGTTAGATAGTATTTTGTGTCATGGTCTGTTGCACGACAATACATACATCTCATTGGTGGAAGTGGACATTCCCTTGCATAATTTCTTGGCTGTTGGAATTTGTGGCACACTATTGTGCCTCTGCCTTGTCCAAATCCTCCTATACCTCATCCTCCACCTCAATCTTTCTGTGGTGCATTGTACTAAGGTACCTGGTTATACTACGTGGGGTTATACTGTGGTTGCACATTATTGTGTTGTGGTTGCACATTGTTATAATGTTGTTGTGCATTGTTGTATGGAGGTGGTACCTAGTTGAAATGAGGTGCAAATTTTTATGTCATCATTTCTTCTTGCACCCTATAAGTATCTAAAGTTCTTTCTCTCATCAACTCCATCGTCCTACAATCTTTATCATCATGACCCGCTGACTTGCAAAACTTGCAATATGAAATTTTGGGTATTGTCTTATACTTCTACATAATTGGGCAATGATATGGATCATGTCCATGCATTTTGAAAATCTCACACCATGTTCCTCCTATTGGCAAAGGTTTTGGTACTCTTGTTTCCATGTACTACGTGAAAGTTTGGCATTCGTTCTTATGATGTCCTTCTGGCATGCATGTGGTACACCAAACAACTTGTGTTTTCTCTTTTCCCTTATTCTGGTTAAGTTGAAATGTTAGGTTCTTGAGATCCTCCTTCAGCTCCTCTATTGTAGGATATTTATTTTGATATTGGTTCTCTTCCAGTTGTAAGGCTATCTATAGAACCTCTACCCTAGTTTGGAACTTTTGTTGTCTTAATGGGTATTTCAAATGTGGTCACAATGAGTTCACAAATAAGTGTCTATGTTCCATGTCAATAATTGCATACTTCAACTTACGTTTCAAATGTTTAAACCTCTAATCAATCTCCCATACAAACTCACCTAGTTTTTTCCTAATTTCAGTCATTTCATTCATATACTAATCTTCTAAGATGGGTTTCTGAAATTCATTTATCAGTAGTGTTTTCATGTCTGTAATAGTCCTTGTTACTCACGGTGGATTGTTTACTCCTAGGCTCATGCACTAGTCCAGTGCAAGGTCTCTTAGCATGATATCTAGTTGCGCAATCTTTTGTCCTCATCTGGGATCTTCTTTGCTTCCAAAATATTCTCACAGATGAATAAATGCTTTTCAGGGTCCTATGATGCCTCTCCCTGAAATTCTAGTAACCTGATTGTGGGATCGTGTCCTACCATTCTAAACCATGTTGAGATACTACCTCCACGTGATGTATATATTTGACATTACTTTGTAAACTGGCTCCCCCAGTTGATGCTCCTCAACTGGGTCCTTTTCCTGTCATTCTTTTGTCACTAAAATTCGGTTGTCTAGATGTTGGTGTTCTTTCTAATGTACTAGTCACACATGGGTTTATAGGTTCCACACTAATGGTGATCTAGATTGGAGTTCTACCTTTTGTCTCTGCCCTTGGGCCTCCTATTTTCCTTTCATATGTTGTGCTCAGGATTTCCTCAATCTTCCCCACATCTCGGAGATCCTCTACCTCTTCCTCATTCCTTTCCAATCCCTCTCTATCATCTATGGCTTTCTTCTTATTATTCATCTTATATTGGTAGGGTGCTCCACTATGCGTATTTACAGTTGTTTCCATTATCTTATTTATCTGGCCTTCTTGCATCATAATTGGGTCCATGGTCTCCTTCTTTTTTCCCTTATCCATTTCTTCCTCTATTTATCCACCTCTTGTCAGTGCTTCTCCCCTTCCCCCTTGCACAAAGGGAAGTTTAGTTGTTTGATTCCATGGTCATCACACCATTGTTATACAGAAAAATATTGATTAAAGTATACAATGATATGATATACCTACCTTTGGTTCCTTTTAGAAAATCCTTCTCTGTTTTTCTATAAGACTTCCCGGTATCTACTGCAAATTTTGTGATAAACCCTGCAACAATATTGTCTAACCAGAAATATATTGCGCATGTAAATTTGTTATTAACTTGTTGTAACTATGCGATCTCCACCTAATTCCACTACAGTTGTATGATTCAATTTGTAGGGTGGTTGTATTTTAACCTCAATATCCCCTCCTGTAACAAATGCGGGAAATCACAAAAAAATACCTCATGCAAGCCTCAAAATTTTCTGTCGTAGCTTAGTTTCTTGAAATATGAACTCATCACACCATATTTCCCACCATTTTTCAATGTCAAACTTAAATATGTGATGTTGCATCCTCTAAAAACTCTTTCATAATTCATGTCCCAACAACGGAACCATTTGTTGGTGCGAAATTGGAGACCGAGGCTCTTGGAGGTTACCAACAAAGGTACCGTTGTATTCTAGTTGCACTGACATATTCAACCTTCCACAAGGGAAAGAGGTCTCACCCAAAGTGTGATCAAGATTTGTGTGGTAAAGCAAGTTAAAGAGGACACACCATCAATCCCAATGCATTATAGTATAATTCCATACTTAAAGGTAAAGATATTGTAACATTGAAAGGCTTAAACCAATAAAAGCATTAAACAACCCATGTTGAGCAACATCAAAGTAAATACATACATTACATAAGTTGTTTAAACAGCAACAAAGATATCAATTAAACATAATAGAGAATATCACATAGGAAAGAAACGATGCATTCATCAACATATTAACAAATTTTCGGTTGCCCAAATAATCTAGCATATACTATCCTATCACAGTTTATCATACATGGACTACATTCCTTTCTATCAAGACTTAGACAAATGAATTGGTAATGAGGTACTCAATCTCAACTCTAAAACTCTATGCAGTTGCAATTCTTCTCAATAATGCTTAATAACAAAACCCAAAAACCCGACAACAACAACATAACCAATGGAAAACTAGAAATAGAAACTTAGCACAGAACCCCAACCCATTACATAACTCCATGCTTTATATATTTTTTGTAGGGCTTATTGGCTTCTTGATTCCTCTATTATGCTTTCTTGATTCTACATCCTTCTAGCATGTGCTCGAACTTTTAGATATTTCCATTACTTTTCCCAGCTGACTCATCACTCTTTTTCCTTGTTGGTGCAGTGGCAATTAGATTTCCTCCACTTGGATCCTCTATGGGTGTGATATGTTGTCCTTCAAAACATGTATACATCCGCAAAACTTGGTGGTCTTCAAAACAAAGGGACCGACAAGTTCAAAGAAGAGTAATATGAATATCTAGATAATAATTAACCATCAATTATACAATTTAAACCTTGTGGATACATGCTAGCCAAATTTTAAACTTAATGACAGTATTAGCAGAAACAGGAATTCTTAGAGCTAGAGACAAAAAGGAAAGATGTAAAAATATATCCAAAGGAAACAAGCAACAAGATTATACCAAAATGGAACATGATATCTTTGGTGCTTTCCTTTTCACCAAAGATATCAAGCTCCATTTTCATATAATGCTCCTTCATTATACTATATCAATGATCCAGGTGGACATTGGTGGCCACCCTCCTATTCCACTGGCTCAATGCACAATTTTCCATTTTGTCATTTTTTCTACACTTTTTCAAGTCCTGAACTTCTAGGGCCATTTTGAGGCCTTAAACAAATTTTTATGGGCACAAAAACACCCAAATATACGTAGAGGCATGGTCTAGGCCAAATAGAATGTGTACTCCTCATATAGACCTTTATGATGAGGTATCGAGCACCCCAAACAAATATCATATGCAAACATTACGCCCTTGGAAATTTTACATGTCAATTACCCTCATCAGGGCCCACAAACCTTTTGGCGTTTCATCTCTCGGGGTTAGGTTTTTGGATGTTTAGAGTTTTCTCAATTATGATTAATGTTAAAAAGGACTTTGGATCCTCATTGTAATCATCTTCTTGTGAATGAGCGTAGTCGACACATCTCCTCTCAGAGATAGGCTACCACCATTCTAGCTAGCTAGTGTGCTTTTTCATTTTACAGTCTTTTGTATTTTCAAACAGTCATTAATAGAACATGAGTTTCATTTTACTATTGTGTTCTATGCCATATATCTGTGTATTCCTTTGGCATATATTTGTTATATTTATTCCTTCATATCATTCTCAAAATAATCCAGATCAATGGTAAAAGAGAAGTTTTCTCCTTGTCGTTCTTAGTGCATGTCCTCGACGAGATTAGGGTATAGAGAGTTGGGTCTCAAGATTTCTTCTATTGAATATAGCCACTCTCAAACGGCCAAGAAACATCTGGTGGAGAAAGAAAATATGGACGGCGGGGCAGGAAATCCTTTCAAATTTTTTGTCAAGGAATCCCTCACACAACAGAGGAATGAGATGATGGATAATTTCTCCCAGATCCTTCAGAGGCTATTGAAAACAATGGAAGCATCTTCAACCAGCAGTCACTTCAGATATGTGATTTCCTTCAAGGTACAAGTTAACTTTGATATTCATATATTTGAAGTCTATATAGATATCAATGCTTTGGAAAAATGGTTAAGTCTGCTAGAGGATTATTTCTCTGTCCAAAAATTTCCCAACAATGAAAAAATTACCTTCACATTCCTTAAGGCCCTTCCCCGTGTCATATTTTGGTGGGAGACTTATTGTGATAAATATGTTGAGGAAGAGCCTGCAATTTTTGGGCTAGGACCCACATGGGCATATTTTGTTGATTCCCTCAAGGAACAACATTACCTTGTTGGAAATTATGATGATCAGTACACGAGATGGACCACACTACACCAAGAGAGGGGACAAACAATGTTGAAGTTCAAAAATAACTTCCATACCTTGTGCACCAAGCCGGGTATCAAAGACTCTGAGTGGAATCTAGTCCTAAAATATTGTGGGGCTCTACACAGGTACATCCAAACTGAAATGGAGTTTTTGGACATCTCATCATTGGGAGTCACTTATTGGTATGATGTCAAAATAGAGCATACATTTAAGCAACAAAACAAGCGGGATTTCAAGTTTTCAAATCTACAACATTCAAAGTATGGTAAGGGTGACCCTAAATCCTAGGAAAAAGGACAGAGCAAGGATGGACAGCCCTAAGATAACCAACCCAGGCCACCAGCAAAGAAGGGTAATGGGAAATCGAAGGAGGACACTGGAAAGTAGTGTGAGTTCCACAAAATCCCTTGGCATAATACTGATGAATGTCACTCCAAATAGTCATTTTTGGTTAAGACAAAATCCCCAGGGTCAAATGTTGACTCGGACTCAAGAACTATAAAATGGAAAGTGGATCATTAACGCATAACCTAGTGTCACCATTTCTACCAAAAAATTCCAGCCAAAGGAACTGGAGAAGCCGGAAGAAGGGAACTTCCTCTTCCACTCACAGATGTGGGTAAAGGGGACCCCACTCCATTTCCTTTTTTTTAGTGGTAGCCAGAAGAACCTGATCTCAGTAGAGGTTTTCAAGACATTGACCCTAACAATGACGTTGCATCCTTAGTCATACACCATTGGTTGGCTCAGCTAGGGGCAGGACATCTGCATCAACTAGCAATGTCTCCTACACTACAGCATCAAACCCTTCAAATACAAGGTATTGTGTGATGTTTCCCCCTTTGAATTTTGTGATTTTTTGTTAGTACAACCATATATGTGAAAGTTTCATGTTTTTTATGAATCTAGTCCCTGTAGTGTCATTATTACTTTGAGATATCAATTGTACAGAGTATTGGAGGCAGTCAAAAAGGCTACAATCTCTTTGATCTTCGTGAATCAATGCATAAAGGTGGTATCTCAAACCTGTAATTTTATCCTCTGTATGGTTCGATCGAAAGGTGAACGGGAGGTCACTACAATATTTAAAACCTCTACACAGGGTATCTCTGCATAGCAATGACAGGTGCAAAATATAGTAGATTAATAGAAAGATTATTCACCTCGACTACTAGGGTGCCTATGCACTTTCAGGTAAACCACTCAATTGATCTGAAACCCAGTACTCCTATGCCTAATGGCCCTGTGTATAGGTGTTCTCTCATGGAGAATGAAGAAATCAAATGCCAAATCCAAGAGCTAATTCTGAAGGGCCACATCAGACCAAGATCCTCATCTTGTGGGAGCCCAATTATTCTAGTGCAAAAGAAGGACATGACATGGTGACTTTGTATTAATTATAGAGACCTGAACAAGACAACAATCAAGAAATGGTACCCAATTCCATGGATTGATAATCTTGTCAATCAACTCAAGGGAGCCAAGTTTTTTAGTAAGATTGATCTGAATTCAGGCTACCACCAGGTGTCGATTGAGAAAATTGATGTGTGGAATATGGCCTTCAAGTCTAAAGAATGTTGCTTTGAGTGGTTGGTCATGCCTTTCATCTTGACTAATTCCCAAGCCACATTCATGTGGATGATGGATGATATGTTATGAGTTATAATATTGTGATTGTTTCACCATATAAAATGCTACACCATTTTCACCCAACCATAGGCACAAATCCACCCTCGAGCAACTTAACCTTTGATAGAAAGAATGATTATGGGAAGCCTCACTAGAACCAACACATAATCCACCTTCTCCAGAGATAGCACACAAGATAGAGTACCAAAAGACTGAATAGGGGATTATTGCACACCTGTAGCTGTTGCAACTCCTCCTCAACACTTGCGCCTTACTTCTGGATGACTGAGTGTGTTTACAAATGAGCTAGAGTGCCTCCTATTTATACTAATCTATCCAGGTGAACATGTGTCTTTTCAAGTAGGGTTGACCTATCCTTTTCTACATATAATACTTCAATGTTAATTATTTTACTGAGTCGACTTGTCTTCCATGGTTTTCACACATTTGTTTAGGTTTTCTCTTGATTCTAGAATATTCTATTATAGTCAAATTTTTATCCATGGAAGTTAATATCTCCCACAACTACCAAAAAATCAACACCCCCTCTTAGATAGGCAAATATTTAACCATGATGTTCCCTCTATTCTTCATAGACTTTCTCACTATGCCATGATCCTCTTGTCATCGTTACACATACCATGCTATTGGTATCATTATTATATCACACATGGATACACCCATGTGGAACTGTCCATCATGTCTAGGGGCCACAACCCGCTAGAGAACACTAGAGCTACACCTCGTAGTGTGTGTCGTCATCATCGTCATGGGCTACACCCACATGACATGCTCACCCATGGCTACACCCATTTTTTTAGTATCATCATTACAATCATCATTATACATCCATATCACATGGCATGGAAATACCTACATGGTATTGCAGACCGGTAGCATCAACAGAGCTACACAAGCTATCTGATCATCACCCAAATCATATTACAAGCAACACCATCACATCCATACAGGTTCTCGACTACGCCACTAGCATACCAGACTGTCTCACTGGTGTAGAAACAAATCGACATACCAAACCATCTCACTGGAGTAGCCTACAACTCAGCATTAATCCTACAACTTGGCATGAAGCCTACAACTCAGCATGAACATATCAATACGTAGGATAACCTACCCAAAACAAGAACAAAAAGAGAAAAAGTATTTCGAATATAATAGCATTTTATATAAGAACATATCAATTTCATGGTAATTCATTATAGCATTACCAAGGTGCCATGCCTGAAAAAAAGAACAAGAAATATCTCCTAGAGGAGATGTTAGTTCATATTGAAATTAACTACAATAAGCACTTATATTAATTGTACATGCTACTAAGTATTCATTTATTCCTGGAATTAATAAAATCTAAAGGATTGCAATACTTACGCAGGAACAAAAATATCAAACTTGATATGCAAACCTGGAGTCTGGCTATTGTTTTTCTTGAGTTACTTTTCTTCTGAGACAAGTATTCTTTCCAACCTAGAGAGTGTGTTGTTCCTCTAAATGTATTAGATCTGAGATCTTTCTGGCTCTACGATTGCTTCTTGGACAAATATCCCTTCTCTTTCCAGATATTTAGATCTACAATAGTTGATTTTTATTGTTTCTCTTATTCCACGTTCATGTGCTTGGAAGATCCAAAAATCAAAATCTTCATCCTTTGACGCATACTCTTTAGTCTGTGGTTCCATAATTTTTCACTTTGTTCTATCCAAGGATGATGACAATCGTTGTCTTCCATGATCTACCAAGAGACCATGCTTATGTTGCACCACTCTAATTTTATGGGGGGATTCATGACTATATTTGACTTTGACCTTGACCAGTATTTTGACTTTGACCAGTTAAACCTTTACTTTGACCAGTCAAACTTTGACTTTGACCATTCAAATGTTAACTTTGACCCAAAAATTCAATTTTGACATTTTTTATGGATAAGTGGAACAGGAGATGTGTTGGGTTAGGGCGCACTACGATATCCATGAATTATTCCAAACACTTCACTTAAAGTGCCTGAACAATCAGGTTAGAGTTTGTTGCGGCTGCAAGATCAGAAACTCTAGCTACAATTACAATTTTTCTACAACGAGCTTGACAAAGAGTTGTGGATCTACCTTCTAGTGGTTAGAATGTTCCTAAGGAGGTGTGTTCCAATAACCTGTTAGAATATTGTTCATGTTTCACCATATACAATGTTACACCATTGTCACCCAACCATAGGCACAAAACCACCCTCGGTCACCTTAACCTTTGATAGAAAAAATGATTCTGGGAAGACTCACTAGAGCCAACAGATAAAATCAGGTAGTGCACTTTATACAGAGGTAGAAGACAATATTGAATAGGGAATTATTGCACACCTGCAGCTATTGCAGCTCCTCCTGAACACGTGTGCCTTACTTCTGGATGACTGAGTATGTGTAAAAATGAGTAGGAGCACCTCCTATTTATACTAATATGTTCATATGAATAGGTGTATTTTTTAGCAAGTTCGTCTTGTCATTTTCTACATATAATACATCAATATTACTTATTCTGATGGGCCGACTTGTCTTCCATGGTTTTCACACATCTATTTAGGTTTTCTCTTGCTTTTGAAATATTGTATTCTAGTCAAAGGTTTATCCATGGAGGTTAATACCTCTCGCATCTACCAAAAAATCAACATTACGTCCATTCACAAACTACTTTGTGGTTGTACATTTTGACGACATCCTCATCTTCAGCAAAACCTGGGAGGAACATTTGGATCATATTCAGCAGGTCTTAGGCACCCTGGGACAACACAAGTTATACGCCAATTTGGATAAATGTTGATTCGGAATGTAGAGAATCCATTATTTGGGATACATCATGGATGACCAAGGTGTATGTGTTGATCCACACAATATCCAATTCATCTGTGAATGGTCGGCCCTAAAGATAATGACCGATCTCTACAACTTCTTGGGCCTCGCCAACTTCTACCATCGGTTTGTGTTGGGGTTCTCTCATATTGCTTGGGCCCTAAGCCAAGTGACCAAGGGTGGAGTGAAGGCCAATTTTTTGTGGGATGTGCCCCAACAGAGAGCATTTGAGGAATAAAATCTCTCCTATGCTTAGCAACAATGCTTATTCTTCCATACCTACAACAGCCATTTGATATTGAGATAGATGCTTCAAATTATGTTATTGGTGCATTCCTCAATTAGAATGGGAATCCCTTACCCTATCACAATGAAATTATATATAATATTGTTTGTAGATACACTACCAATGAAAAAGATATGTAATCCATTATGTAGGCATGCCGATAGTGGAAGCATTAAATTCTAGAGAAGGAAAGTTACAGAATGACCTCCATCAGAAGTGGTCCACATACCTGGATCAATTCCACATGAATATCAAGTATAGTAAGGGTAGCACCAACCATGTCACAAATTGCCTCAGTCAACCTCTAGTGGGAGCACTTACCACAATTCTCAACTCCTATGGACATGAGACATCTGGATGGCCACAATTATACAATAATGACTCTGACTTTGCTACTACCTATCATAAATTAAGTGCCGTAAAAACAATTTCATACTTTCATCTCCAAGATGGATTCCTATGCCATCTAAGTCATCTTTGTGTTCCTTCAAGTGAGCTTCCAAATCTAATCTGGGAAGATAATTACAGTCAGGAAGCAGGACATTTTGGTGTAGAGAAAACATTGGCAGTATTGCAAAAGAATTTTTATTGCTTGAAGCTTCGACAAAATGTCCGCAAGTACATCAGATCCTACATTTCATGTGCCATTGCCAAGCCCTCCTTCAAGAAATAGGGGATATACACCCCTCTACCTACTTTGAATAGGACTTGGTGTTGGAAAATACTGAGAGGGGGGTGAATCAGTATTTGAGCTATCAATCAATTTTTAACTTTTCTTTTACTGAAAAATCTTAGTCTACTTTATAGAGATCAGTTGTTGTATATTCTTACGAAAACAGTAGTGCATCCAGAGATCTTATTATGGATTTCTTTATTCATCAGATGTCTTTTAAACAGTAAATCAACAAACTGAACTAACACAGATGAGTAGCACACATGAACACCAAGATTTAAGGTGGAAACCCAAATCGGGAGAAAACCATCGTTGTTGTTGTCTCTGTCTTCAATGAATATTATTAAGAAAACATTCTACAACAATGTACTAGTGCAGACTCATACTAGTACGTAGGCTTCAACCTGCAGAAGGCTACAACCTTCTCTCGTTTACCAGCCTTTCCTGGAAGGGAGCTTCAACCCCCTGAAGATAGCACTAGCTTCTACTGGTAAAGGGTTTAACCCTCATACTCACTGCTGACCACGTTTCATTAATTTTCACACTGGATCAGGCAGTTTCATCTAGTGGCTATGACAGTAAC
>JASDQU010107713.1:132317-155482 GCA_032191745.1 Picea mariana | reverse complement strand
TTTGCAGTTAAGGAATTAGGGTTTTGGACTAATCCAGGTCATTGGGTTAGGGTTTTGGATGCCGCTGGATCCTATATGTATATTGTATTGTAAACAATGTAAAGCAATGTATGAATATAATATATGTTGGTTTTCCCGGTTTGGGTTTCCAGGTCAAAAATCTCTGTGTAATGTTTGTATTTGCCATTGTCTCTTTTCTGTTCTTTTCTGAATATCAGTTTGTAGTAGATATTGTACAAGGTTAGAATTTACACAAACTTGATATACAAACCTGGAGTCTGGCTATTGTTTTTCCTGAGTTACTTTTCTTCTAAAACAAGTATTCTTTCCAACCTGGAGAGTGTGTTGTTCCTCTAAATGTATTAGATCTGAGATCTCTCTGGCTCTATGATTTCTTCTTGGACAAATATCCCTTCTCTTTCCAGATATTTAGATCTACAGTAGTTTATTTTTATTGTTTCTCTTATTCCATGTTCATGTGCTTGGAAGATCCAAAAATCAAAATCTTAATCCTTTGATGCATACTCTTTAGTCTGTGGTTCCATAATTTTTCCCTTTGTTCTATGCAAGGATGATGACAATAGTTGTCTTCCATGCTCTACCAAGAGACCATGTTTATGTTGCACCACTCTAATTTTATGGGGGGGTTCATGACTGTATTTGACTTTGACCTTGACCAGTATTTTGACTTTGACCAGTTAAACCTTTACTTTGACCAGTCAAACTTTGACTTTGACCATTCAAATGTTAACTTTGACCCAAAAATTCAATTTTGACATTTTTTATGGCTAAGCAGACTAGGAGATGTGTTGGGTTAGGGAGCACTAGGATATCCATGAATTATTCCAAACGCTTCACTTAAAGTGCCTGAACAATCAGGTTAGAGTTTTTTGCAGCTGCAAGATCAGAAACTCTAGCTACAATTGCAATTTTGCTACAACGAGCTTGACAAAGAGTTGTGGATATACCTTCTAGTGGTTAGAATGTTCCTAAGGAGGTGTGGTCCCATAACCTGTTAGAATATTGTTCATGTTTCACCATATACAATGCTACACCATTGTCACCCAACCATAGGCACAAAACCACCCTTGAGCACCTTAACCTTTGATAGAAAAAATGATTCTGGGAAGACTCACTAGAACCAATAGATAAACTAGGGTAGTGCACCTTATACAGAGGTAGAAGACAATATTGAATAGGGAATTATTGAACACCTGCAGATGTTGCAGCTCCTCCTCAACATGTGTTCCTTACTTCTCGATGACTTAGTGTGAGTAAAAATGAGTGGAGCACCTCCTATTTATACTAATATGTTCAGGTGAATAGGTGTATTTTTTAGCAGCGTCGGCTTGTCATTTTCTACATATAATACTTCAATATTACTTATTCTACTGGGCCGACTTGTCGTCCATGGTTTTCACACATCTATTTAGGTTTTCTCTTTCTTTCGAAATATTGTATTCTAGTCAAAGGTTTATCCATGGAGGTTAATACCTCTCGCAGCTACCAAAAAATCAACATTACGTCCATTCACAAAATACTTTGTGGTTGTATATTTTGATGACATCCTCATCTTCAGCAAAACCTGGGAGGAACATTTGGATCATATTCAGCAGGCCTTGGGCACCCTGGGACAGCACAAGTTATACGCCAATTTGGAGAAATGTTTCTTCAGCATGTAGAGAATCCATTATTTGGGATACATCATGGATGACTAGGGTGTATGTTTTGATCCACACAATATCCAATTCATTTGTGATTGGTCGGCCCCGAAGATAATGACTGAGCTCTAAAACTTCTTGGGCCTCACCAACTTCTACCGCCGGTTTGTGTTGGGGTTGTCTCATATTGCTTGGGCCCTAAGCCAAGTGACCAAGGGTGGAGTGAAGGCCAATTTTTTGTGGTATGTGCCCCAACAAAGAGAATTTGAGGAATGAAATCTCTCCTATGCTTAGCAACATTCCTTATTCTTCCATACCTGCAACAGCCATTTGATATTGAGATAGATGCTTCAAATTATGTTATTGGTGCAGTCCTCACTTAGAATGGGCATCCCTTAGCCTATCACAATGAAATTATATATAATATTGTTTGTAGATACACTACCTATGAAAAAGAGATGTAATCCATTATGTAGGCATGCTGATAGTGGAAGCATTACATTCTAGAGAAGGAAACGATCATCTAAACCGATCACAGACCTCTGCAATTCATGCAGGCATAAGGAAAGTTACAGAATGACCTCCATCAGAAGTGGTCCACATACCTGCATCAATTCCACTTGAATATCAAGTACAGTAAGGGTAGCACCAACCATGTCACAAATTGCCTCAGTCAACCTCTGGTGGGAGCACTAACCACAGTTCTCAACTCCTATGGACATGAGACATCTGGATGGCCACAATTATACAATAATGACTCTGACTTTGCTACTACCTATCATAAATTGAGTGCAGTAAAGACAATTCCATACTTTCATCTGTATGATGGATTCCTATGCCATCTAAGTCATCTTTGTGTTCCTTCAAGCGAGCTTGCAAATCTGATCTGGGAAGATAATTACAGTCAGGAAGCAAGACATTTTGGTGTAGAGAAAACATTGGCAGTACTACAAAATAATTTTTATTGGCTGAAGCTTCGACAGACTGTTCACAAGTACATCAGATCCCACATTTCATGTGCCATTGCCAAGCCCTCCTTCAAGAAATAGGGACTATACACCCCTCTACCTACTCTTAATAGGACTTGGTAGTCCATCTCCATGGACTACATGTCTGGCCTACCTTCAACCAAGCATGGGAATGACTGGAGGTCATTGATCGATTCTCTAAGATGGCAGTTTTGGCACCATGCAAGAAGAGCATCACAGCTGAGGCCATCTCCAAGCTCTTCTTTACACATGTTTGGGTTCATTTTGGGATTCCACACACTATTATCTATGATCGATACAGTAGGTTCCTAAACACTTTTTGATCCATCCTATGGTCAATGATGGACACCAAGCTAACCAAGTTGACTTCCTTCCACCCACAGACTAATGGAAAAACAGAGGTAGTCAATAGGATGATTTTCCATATCCTTAGGATGTACAATTCCAAACATCCAAATATATGGGATGAAACCCTTCCTTATGTTCAACATAGCTACAATAGATCCCTCCACATGTGTATTGGCCACAACCCTTTTCAAGTGTGCTTGGGGTTCCAACCATTGGCCCCCATTGATGTAACTTTTCCAATTGCAACTGCACAAGAAGAGTCCTCCCATGCTCAGACCGAGGTTGATCGAGCAACCAAATTTGTTGAGCACATCCAGAAAAACCAACAACAAGTTCATGATATTGTGTATAAATACAATGGCAAGTACAAGGAGTGCCATGATCAGCATCGAGTACCATACAAGTTTTAGGTGGGAGATAAGGTGTGGTTGCACTTGTAGAAAGAGAGCCTCACAGGACCCCATTGAAATATACTCGCACTCAAATATGAGCCTTACACCTTCACCCAGGTGGTGGGTGAGAATTATTTTGAATTAAGTATTCATCCTTTCCTTGGCTTACACCCGATATTTAATGTGGAACTACTTTGACCATATTTTCCACCTCTCCTAGACACTTTGGCCGCGGTCAAGTAGTTGGACCCTACAGAACTCAATCTCTACTACATCGAATAGGAGATATATTATTGTATCATGGACATCAATACAAAGGAAACCCACCAGCAGACCATCCAACTCTATCGGGTCGTCAAAGCAGGGCAGTTTCTTCATCATGCCAAGTCCCTCACCAGGAGTCAGATTCAACAGAAGTTTCGCCATTTGATGGAGGAACTTGACGCAATGGATACCATTGCTTCATAAGGGGGTAGTAATAATATAAGTGGAAATTGGTTGCCACCCACCTATTTCACTAGCTCAAATCATAGTTTTCCATTTTGGATTTTTTTGTACACTTTTTCGAGTCCTGGACTTCCGGGGCCATTTTGAGGCCTTAAAACAACGTTTTTGGAGCACAACAATGCCTTAACGATATCCAAAGGAATTTTTTGGGATGAAAAGAATATTTACTATATAGCTATACCTTTTTGACGAGGTATCTATCACTCCAAACAGATATTGTATGCAAAATTTACTCCCTCGAAAAGTTGACGTATAAACTACCCCCACTAGGGCCCACAAACCTTTTGGTGTTTCATCTCCCAAGGTTAGGGTTTTGGATGTTTAGGGTTTTCTCAATTATTCTTAATGTTAAAAATTCCTTTGGAGCCTCTTTTTAATAATCTTCTTGCAAATGAGCGCAGCTGACAAGTCTATTATCATAGATAAGCTACCACCATTCTAGAGCTTGTGTTCTTTTGCGTTTTACAGACTTTTGTATTTTCATACAGTCATGAACAGAATCTGAGATTCATTGTATTACTATGTTTTGTGCAATATCTCTATGTATTTCCTTTTTATATCTCTATTATATTTCCTTGTTAGATCCAGGTGGACATTGGTGGCCACCCACCTATTCCACTGGCTCAATGCACAATTTTCCATTTTGGTAGTTGTTCTACACTTTTTCAGGTCCTGAACTTCTAGGGCCATTTTGAGGCCTTAAACAAATTTTTATGGGCACGAACTCACCCAAATATACGTAGAGGCATGTTCTAGGCTGAATAGAATGTGCACTCCTCATCTAGACCTTTACGATGAGGTATCGAGCACCCCAAATAGAGATCATATGCAAATGTTATGCCCTTGGAAAGTTTACATGTCAATTACCCCCATCAGAGCCCACAAACCTTTTGGTGTTTCATCTCTCGGGGTTAGGGTTTTGTATGTTTAGAGTTTTCTCAATTATGATTAATGTTAAAAAGGCCTTTGGATCCTCATTGTAATTATCTTCTTGTGAATGAGCGTAGCCGACACATCTCTTCTCAGAGATAGGCTACCACCATTCTAGCTAGCTAGTCTGCTTTTTCATTTTACAGTCTTTTGTATTTTCAAATAGTCATTAATAGAATATGAGTTTCATTTTACTATTGCGTTCTATGCCATATATCTATGTATTTCCTTGGTATATATTTGTTATATTTCTTCCTTCATATCATTCTCAAAATAATCCAGATCAATGGTATAAGAGAAGTTTTATCCTTGTCGTTCTTAGTGCATGTCCTCGACGAGATTAGGGAATAGAGAGTTGGGTCTCAATATTTCTTCTCTTGAATACGGCCACTCTAGAACACCCAAGAAACCTTCGATGGAGAAAGAAAATATGGATGGCAGGGCAGGAGATCCTTTCAAATTTTTGGTCAAGGAATCCCTCATGCAACAGAGGAATGAGATGATGGATAATTTCTCCCAGATCCTTCAGAGGCTATCGAAAACAATGGAAGAAGCTTCAACCAACAGTCACTTCAGATATGTGATGTCCTTCAAGGTACAAGTTAACTTTGATATTCATATATTTGAAGTCTATATAGACATCGATGCTTTGAAAAAATGGTTAAGTCTGCTAGAGGGTTATTTCTCTGTCCCAAAATTTTCCAACAATAAAAAAATCACCTTCACACTCCTTAAGGCCCTTCCCCATGTCATATTTTGGTGGGAGACTTATTGTGAGAAATATGTTGAGGAAGAGCCTGCAATTTTTGGGCCAGGACCCACATGGGCATATTTTTTTGATTCCCTCAAGGAACAATATTACCTTGTTGGAAATTATGATGATTAGTACACGAGATGGACCACACTACGCCAAGAGAGGGGCCAAACAGTGTTGAAGTTCACAAATAACTTACATACCTTGTGCACCAAGCTGGGTATCAAAGGCTCTAAGTGGAATCTGGTCCTAAAATATTGTGGGGCTCTACATAGGTACATCCAAACTAAAATGGAGTTTTTGGACATCTCATCATTGGGAGTCGCTTATCGGTATGATGTCAAAATAGAGCAGACATTTAAGCAACAAGACAAGCGGGATTTCAGGTTTTCAAATATATAACATCCAAAGTATGGTAAGGGTGGCCCTAAATCCTAGGACAAAGGACAGAGCAAGGATGGACAACCCTAAGATAATCAACCCAAGCCACCAGCAAAGAAGGGTAATGGGAAATTGAAGAAAGACACTGGAAAGTAGTGTGAGTTCCACAAAATCCCTTGGCATAATACTGATGAATGTCACTCCAAACAGTCATTTTTGGTTAAGACAAAATCCCTAGGGTCAGATGCTTACTCGGACTCTAATTTAGAACTATAAAATGGAAAGTGGATCATTAACTCATAACCTAGTGTCACCATTGCTACCAAAAAATTCTAGCCAAAGGAACTAGAGAAGCTGGAAGAAGGGAACCGCCTCTTCCACTCACATATGTGGGTAAAGGGGACCCCACTCCATTTCCTTTTTTTTAGTGGTAGCCAAAAGAACCTGATCTCAGTAGAGATTTTCAAGAGGTTGAACCTAACAATGACGTTGCATCTTTGTGTTCCTTCAAGCGAGCTTGCAAATCTGATCTGGGAAGATAATTACAGTCAGGAAGTAGGACATTTTGGTGTAGAGAAAACATTTGTAGTACTACAAAAGAATTTTTATTGGTTGAAGCTTTGACAAAATTTTCGCAAGTACATCAGATCCTACATTTCCTATGCCATTTCCAAGCCCTCCTTCAAGAAATAGGGGCTATACACCCCTCTACCTACTCTAAATAGGACTTGGTAGTCCATCTCCATGGACTGCATGTCTGGCCTACCTTCAACCAAGCATGGGAATGACTGGAGGTCATTGATCGATTCTCTAAGATGGCAGTTTTGGCACCGTGCAAGAAGAGCATCATAGTTGAGGCCACCTCCAAGCTCTTCTTTACACATGTTTGGGTTCATTTTGGGATTCCACACACTATTATCTATGATCGATATAGTAGGTTCCTAAACACTTTTTGTTCCATCCTATGGTCAATGATGGACACCAAGCTAACCAAGTTGACTTCCTTCCACCCACAGACTGATGGAAAAATAGAAGTAGTCAATAGGATGATTTTCCATATCCTTAGGATGTACAATTCCAAACATTGAAATACATGGGATGAAACCCTTCCTTATGTTCAACATAGCTACAATAGAACCCTCCACATGTCTATTGGCCACAACCCTTTTCAAGTGTGCTTGGGGTTCCAACCATTGGCCCCCATTGATGTAACTTTTCGAATTGCAACTGCACAGGAAGAGTCCTCCCATGCTCAGACCGAGGTTGATCGGGCAACCAAATTTGTTGAGCACATCCAGCAAATCCAACAACAAGTTCATGATATTGTGTATAAATCCAATGACAAGTACAAGGAGTTCCACGATCACCATCGAGTACCATACAAGTTTTAGGTGGGAGATAAGGTGTGGTTTCACTTGCAGAAAGAGAGCCTCATTGGACCCCATCAAAATATACTCCCACTCAAATATGGGCCTTACACCTTCACCTAGGTGGTGGGTGAGAATTATTTGTAATTAAGTATTCCTCCTTTCCTTGGCTTACACCCGGTATTTAATGTGGAACTACTTCGACCATATTTTCCACCTCTCCTAGACACTTCGGTCGCGGTCAAGTAGTTGGCCCCTACAGAACTCAATCTTGACTACATCGAATAGGAGATATTTGATTGTATCATGGACATCAATACAAAGGACACCCACCAGCAGACCATCCAACTCTATCGGGTCGTCAAAGCAGGGTAGTTTCTTCATCAGGCCAAGTGCCTTACCAGGAGTCAGATTCAACAGAAGTTTCCCCATTTGATGGAGGAACTTGACGCAATGGATACCATTGCTTCCTAAGGGGGGAGTAATAATATAGGTGGAAATTGGTGGCCACCCACCTATTTCACTATCTCAAATCATAGTTTTCCATTTTGGATTTTTTTCTACACTTTTTCGAGTCCTGGACTTCCGGGGCCATTTTGAGGCCTTAAAACAACGTTTTTTGGGCACAGCAATGCCCAAACGATATCCAAAGTCATTTTTTGGGATGAAAAGAATATTTACTATATATCTATACCTTTTCAACGAGGTATCTATCGCTCCAAACAGAGATTGTATGCAAAATTTACTCCCTCGGAAAGTTGACAATGAATACATTTAAACTAATTGATTAATGATGACAACATGATACAAGTGATGAAGAAAGGGATATTTATTAGAGTAAATGGTGATTTTGTAGAGTGAAGGTGATATTACTAAGATCTTAAAATTTCAAAGATAGATTCCTTATACATACTAATATTGTATAGATTTAGTTTAGTGATATAAATATCTTCTTTGATAGATTTTATTTGTATGTGTGACAGAATCATTTTAGTGGAAATAATAGATCTTTTGGATTTTTTACTTCAATACAAAATTGAACTAGTGTCTACAACCATATTATTGTTGCAAAGGATATTTTCACTTCCAGATGAAATGATAATAGAAAGAAAAAAAAAAAGGCATTGGTTGAGATTCAGATGGATTATTAACATGGAGAACAAAAATTATAGGAATATTTAAATTTGGGAGTACCAATTTAAGTAGCATTGTGGAGTCTTGGAGCAATCCCAACAATAACCCCAATATGACACAAGTCAGAGCATATTCTTGAATAAAGCAGAGGACACAAGACATAAAATTGATATGAATATTTCCTAAACAGAGATCGTAGTAGATGAAATTGCATCTTCAGAAGAATTGGAAAGAGAATTTCCACCAATTCATGTTGCATCTAGGCTATCTGGTTACATTGGAGGATTGCACTACAACATGTGATCCGGTATGAATAATAAAGTAGTCACCCACTTGGGAACCAAAAAATTTCGACCTGCAACATTTGTAATCTTTAAGTTCATCAAAATATCCAAGGTTATGCTAACAATACCATTGTCTGCAACAATTTCCTTTTTACTGCCATTCTCCACCAGAACTAAAGCCAAATTATGAGAAATTGTACTTAGGGGACCAATATCCTTTTCATAACTATCCACTTTAAATGTATTTAGCTTCTGAATAAGATGTTAAACTACTCTAAGAGAATCTAAGATGGTCTTGACCTCTATTTCAATTACAAAAAATTAAAATCAAATCAGTTAAGGGGAATGTTATTACATGTGTACTCTATAACAGTTTCATAGAAGTATCTAGTATGTACTCAACTAGGGAGCCTTCAAGAACTGTAACTTCATCTAGTGAATCTCTTAATCTATCATTAGCATCATCTTGGTGGGACTTCATAGAAATACCTATTGATAGAGAAAGACCCACCTGAAACCATTTGAACTAATAGTTGTGATATAGAGGATGGTGATAGAAGCATAGAAGCATTGACCAGGTGTTCCAAAAGTATACAATAACTCTATAAGGTCCCTATAAACCATGAGCTATGCTCTAACTTTTCATACTCACTCTACTTCACATGTTTAGTTTCTATAATCAAAAGTGATACTTGTGGAAGTGTCTAGAGAAACTTACGTGTTGCCTTACATGAAATGAGAAGCTCCTTAATAATATTATATGCATGAAAATTATTAATGAGTCCAGAACTGAAAATTGCAAGCCACAACATCAATGCACTAGGGTCCTTGGTATTTTTTACTATTACAATTTTTTGTGTTGCACTGTGAATTTGTTATAGATTGGCTTGTTGGTTTTTTAATAATTTTAGTTGTAAAACTAACAATTGTTTTTTGTTAATGGGTTATTACATCCTCACACCTATTGCAGATCTTGTTGTGAATATGTCAACCATATTTTCATGTATAGCTATATTATTAATAGAAACTAATATATCAGATATTATGGCAGTGTAGAATCATTAATTAGATGTCTTTGACTAATGCTAGAAGTATTCTATAAGTTGTTGGTTAATATTTGAAATGGAAGATAAATATTGCATTATTTTGCATTTATTTCTAATTTTAATTATGGATATCTTACAAGAATTGTGAATAACTTACAAGGAGAATACTCTTCTTTGATTTACATTTTCTCAAAGTATGAATTCGGTTGCATCTCAATGTTTATGCCTTATTGGTTACATCATATAGGTTATAAACAAGGATCTTCTCTACTCCCCACATATTGTATTCATTCATATATGAACTCAAAATGCTTTTGGTGGCTTTTGGGTGCTAAAATCAGTGGAATTTCCTTTGGGTATTTAGTAAAACAAATTCGAATAAAGCTAATCATAAGGAAAGACTTCATGTTCTTGGTGCATTTTCCAAAAATGAAACCACTAGGTTCTTTATCTATAAGGTTGTTTTGTGAGAAGTTAAAGCCATCATTCTAGTGTGATTTCATATGTTTTTTCATACATATATGCAAAATATGTTTATGTACAATTGTTCTCTACTCTGATATTTTTTAGTTAAAAAAATGCATGACCATGTATTATACTAAAGAGAGGTGAAATTAGTATAACACCAAGTCGTTGAACCCAAAGCTATCTCATTGTAGTATCATATCCCTATGTTGGGATGTTAGCGCACTTGTTTTCTTATTTTTGAATTACCTTTGTGATTTGTGAGTGTATAATATTTACATCATGTTACCATACTAAGGATAGAAATAAAAAAAGGGGTATTAAAAATTCCATGAAAAAATGGATACCTAGGATACATGGTAAAAATAGGGGGTTTAAAAATTGTACATATGTATTGGGAGGGGGGGACAACAAAAGGATTTTAGGTTTTTTTTGGATCTTAACCAATCAAAACATCAACGTTTTTGGAAACCATACTAGGGAATGATTTTTTTTCAAGAAATCTGAAACTTTTAAGAATCAGATATTATTGGAAAACTAGATGTTGTCTGGTTGAAGTTTTGAAGAAGATCTAGATATTTATTCAAGATGAATTGGGTTCTTGAAAAAACAAATCAAAGAGAATTAAATGTCATTGAAGACATATTGTTGAAGTTTCATTCACAAATCCATTGTGAAAAATTCCATAGAATCAAAGAACCATCCAAGATTTGGGAGGATGATCTCTTTGGAAACTCCATCATCAAAACTCAATATCTTGAAGAAATATGCCTTGGTGACTTCACCGAAAAGACTCTAGATTTTCAAGAAGATCAATATGAAGAATCCTTAGAGGAATTGCTTTCATACTATGAACATATTTTTCCCTCTCCACCAAGCCCAACAATAGTTGTCCAAGATACAATAAAGAGAGGGTATCCAAAGAAAGAAACGGTTGCATCAAATTCCACTCAATTTGCAAGGAGAAGCTTATCTCTTGCCAAATATTTCCATAGACAAATTTCCCATGTTCTTCAGGAATACTTCATTAGATGCAGAGAAACATTTGATTAAGATTTACAGTGCTTATGAGATTTATAATGTGGCTGAAAATGATGTTGCATGTCGGTTGTTCATATTAACTCTAAAGGAAGATGCTACTGAATGTTTTTATTCATTGTTGCCCAGAACCATCACTAGATGGGATGTATTAGAAAATTTATTCATTGAGAAATATTTCCCAAGAAAAGACCCATATTCTTTTTACTTGAAGTTGGTTGAAATCAAGATGAATGAGGAAGAGACAATCAAAGATTTCACTTTCAAATTTATCAGAGGTCTTAATGAGATCCCTCAAGAAATGTTTCCAAACGATTTCATCATCTTTAGTTGTTATGAAAATGCCTTGCCAGTGAATCTGATATTTCTATTGAAGCAAGAGGGAAAGTGTAGTTGGAAAGAGTTAATGCAGCGAGCTCAAGTCATTGAAAGAAACATTCTTGAAATCCATGTTAATATATTAAACATCCCAATATTTCATGACAATAGAGGAATGGATTTAGAAGAAAAGTTTGATGAAATACTTGGAAAAAAAATTGAGATCTTGTTCTTGAAACTGAAAATGAGAACTATAATGTTTCAATTGAAGAAAACTATCATTCTCTACATGCTCCATTGAAGGAAAAATTTGACTTCTCATGTTTTCAATTTGAGAGTAATAATCATGATGAAAATGTTGTAGCAAATTCTCAAATGGTAGAGCCAGCTGATACCAAGCCACAAGAAGAATGTTTACATTGGATGAACAAAATTTATGATCAAAGTTATCACTTTACATCAAAATTTTATGATATTGATTTCTCATATAAAGAAATTTTTAATGAAGAAGATATCTTCCACGCATCAAAACAAGGGCAATTACAACAAGAGGATCCATGGGTGATATGTTTTATTTTTGAAGATAATGAAGTTGTTGATGAACAACAAAAGATAACCTCACAATTCCCCACAAATTTTCAGCAACAATTCATATTTGCAACTTCACCATGTAAACATAGTCATTGTATAGAGGAAGAATGCTTTCAAGACATTGTTGATGAATAAAGAATCTTGTATGTGGTGAGTAATAAGGAGAAAGATGAGAATATTTTTAAACTAGAATATTCTCATCCAACCATAGACAACAACAATTATGATCAATTAAGAATTGATTTTATTGGATTATGGTTCCAAAGCATCGTTATCCAAGTAATGCAATCAAGTTTCAAGCACATCTTTCTCAGTTTTTCCTCATCACACTTTGGAGATGCCCCTAACTGTTTGGTACTATCCTCGATATGTTCCAATATTCTAGAACTCATTCAAAATATTGATTGGATGCTTAAATGGTTCCATTGGAAATAAACCTACACCTAAAAGTGTCCCTTTCCTCTAAGAAATATAGGGTAGGTATATCTTCATTATATATAGTTTGTTTCTTCAGTCAAAGTTTTGCATAATAAAGTAGTTGCTAGATGAATACAGTGCTGAAGATAACTCCATGGAAGAGGAATTATAAGAATCCATTGTGAATACAACTCCATATCCCAATGGAGAAGGAAGTTGGTCTTTAGATTCCGGTGTTCTCAACAACCCATAGGGGTTCATTGTCCCACAGTTGGAGCCAATTGTTGATTGAAAATGTGGTAATTTTCCGCTCTTGGAATAAAATAAAATAAAATTCAGAAGAATGAAATTTTGAACGATCATAAGTTCAAATTGTATCCCTCGGTATCATCTTCGTCGCATATTTTAAGGATTCAACATCTGAGTCGGTATGCTCAAGCTATCTAGGTTTTTGTCTAACTGCCAAAAGAGAACTTCTTCCATATGCAGCAAAGTTAATTTTTCTTGGAACCATGATCATTTCATAGAACCACACTTACGTTCTTGGAATTCTTGGAACCATGTTATTTTCTTGGAATTCTCTTATTTCCATATTTTTATCATCTCACGTATATCATTTTATCTCATACTTAGTTTTATTTATTTATACACTTGATCTCATCTCTGTATCTCCATACTACTATTTCACACTTAAAGAATATTTGTATCTCCCTCACCTCTCTTCTCTTCCCCCTCACTCCTCTCTTGTATAATTGATTATTTTCCAAAGTCTCCACTCTCCAAATTCCCCTCTCCTATTCTCCATACTTGTTTCTTTTTTGAAATTATCTACACTCTCCTTCCTCTCTGTTGGTCCTAAGGTCTACACCTGACTACTAGAGGGCATAGCTAGTCCACCTCAGTTGTTGGAATGATTGTTTTTTTATGAATTAAGTTTGTTTGTTTTGGTGGTTAGTTGATAGATAGGTTTTCAAGGACATGGATCTAGATGGACTGTTCAACAACATCAACTGCAAGATTTTCCTTGCTCATAACTAAGAAAAGGTTCAACTGTACATGTAAATTCATCTTACTGGTATGAGTTATAAGCATGCACATCTGCATCTTCAATAGTAAAAAGATATGATTTATTGATTTCAATATATGAAGATAAACTAAAGTCTGAAAATGATGGTTTAGCATATTGAGACAAATAAAATTTCGGATCAGATTTGTGTTATTCATATTCTTCCTTTGACTCCTCTACAACCAAAAATCCATCACAAACCTGATTTGAAATCTTTTTACAAGCCTGGAATTTTCTCTCAACCTCTTCTATATCAACGAACATCTGTTGCAATGATGATGAACTTCTCTCTCTGAGAAAAATAACTAGATCAAGGTGTTGTGCAATTGTGTACTGCACCATGGCAGCGACCTCAGTAGGCTGAATTTCCATTGGCATATTAAGAAACATTCTATTGAATACAATAAAAACTCGATCATTCTCCCTTATCAAGGTGTAGAACTCAGTAAGGTATCGATCAAAGTATTTCTTCTCTCCCCGATACCCTAGGAAAGTATCATGAAAATATTCACATGAATCTATTGAATCAACTTTCAAATTTCTAAACCATATTCCAGCATCCCCATATAAATATTTACAAAAAGTTCTCATGAACACATTCTCATGGATGATTTGTAGAAGATCAGTGAATCATTCAAAAGAAACCATGTGTTTATCAGATGTCATGTGATCTTATCCAATGGCTATCAAATTGGGAGGATAGCCATGAAGGATAAGAGGAAACTTTAGGGGTTTGTAACATTTCCTAATCCTAGACTGAATTTCAGTGAGATAGTTATAATCAGGAGAAATTGTCTCAGGAGGTGGTGAGTGAGCTTTATTTTTCACATGGTTATAGGGATGATCATTTTTAGAATGAATTTGGATGCAAAGATCATTCTTCTCAATAGGTTGAGGTGAAGGGATTAGACCCAAATCAACAATATAGGAAGAAGGCAGATCTTCTTATTTCAAGGAAGGATATACAATAGCAGGTTGATGGTCATCTGAATAAAAAAAACAAAGGATGATTATTTTAACACACAAAGGAAAGGAGAGGAAAGAACTGATGAAAAAAATATAATATCTTAGAGGAAAATTATGACTTGATACCTCATTTTTCCCTTCAGTTCTTTCATATTTATATTAGCCGGATTCTCCTTTCGGTGGAGTCTTTGATTGTGGAGTTGTCAGGTGGAAGATTGCAGTCACTATGTGTACCTAGATTTTGCTCACCATCAAAAACCATATCTAATCGATGTCATTCTCCTAGGGAAATATTGTTTCGTTGCTTCATTTCAAATAAAAAAAACCAGAAGATGTTTGCCTAAGGTCTGCACCTGACTAGTTCTGGTGTTGTTTATGGGGAACGAAGTAATGAAGCAATCTTTCCCAAGTAGAACGACAACGATCAGATCTGGTTTTCGATGGTGCAAAAAATCCAGACACACATAGTGACTACAATATTTCACCCAGTGACTCCACAATCAAAGACTCCATTGGAAGGAGAATCTGGTTGATATAAATATGAAAGAACTGAAGGGAAAAACTAGGTATCAAGTTATAAGCTTCCTCTAAGACATTATATTATTTTTCATCAGTTCTTTTCTCTCCTTTCCTTTGTGTGTTAAAATAATAATCCTTTGTTTTGTTTATTCATATGACCATCAGCCTGCTATTGTATATCCTTCATTGAAAGAAGAAGATCTTCCCTATTCCTATATTGTTGATTTTCATCTAATCCATTCACCTCATCCTATTAAGAAGAATGGTCTTTTCATCCAAATTCCTTCTGAAAATGATCATCCCTATAACCATGTGAACAATAAATCTCACTCACCACCTCCTAAGATCATTGCTCCTTCTTGTAACTATCTCATTGAAATTCAGTCTAGGATTAGAAAATGTTACAAACCCCTAAAGTTGTCGCTTATCCTTCATGGCTCTCCTCCCAATTTTATTGATTATCTTCCTAGGTTCAATGGAGAAGACCACATGACATCCAAGAAAAACATGGTTTATTTTGAATGATTCATTGATCTTCTACAAATCATCCATGAGGATGTGTCCATGAGATATTTCTATAAATCTTTATATGGGGATGTTGGACTATGGTTCAGAAATTTGAAAGTCGATTCAATAGATTCATGGGCAGATTTTCATGATACTTTCCTAGGGTATTAGGGAGAGAAGAAATCCTTTGATAGATACCTTATTGATTTCTACACCTTGAGAAGGGAGGGAGATGAAGTTGTTATTGTATTCAATAGAAGGTTTCATAATTTTTATCTTAATATGCCAATGGAAATTCAACCTACTGAGGTTGATGCCATGGTGCAGTATACAATTGCACAACACCTCGATCTAGTTCTTTTTCTCAGAGAGAGAAGGTCATCATCATTGCAACAGATGTTCATTGATGCAGAGGAGGTTGAGAGCAACTTTCGGGCTTGTAAAAAGCTGTCAAATCAGGTTTGTGATGAAGTTTTGGTTGTAGAGGAGTCATAGGAAGAATATGAACAGCAGAAATCCGATCCGAAATTTTATTTGTCTTAGTATGTTGAACCATCATTTTCAGATTTTAGTTTGTCTTTAGATATTGAAATCATTAAATCAAATCTTTTTACTATTGAAGATGCAGATGTACATTCTTATAACTCATACTAGCAAGATGAATTTACATGTACAATTGAAATTTTTCTTAGTTATGAGCAGAGGGTTGAGTTTGTTAATGATGAATTTCATGAAGGATTTGTAGAGAGTGACGATCGATTTTTCAAACAAAAATTTGTTTCCCCTCAGCATATGACTGTAAATATTGGAGATCAGCTAACATCCTTGACTTATGATAACCTTCAAAATTATATATGTTTAAATTTTGGTCAAGAAAATGAGAAGGAGCTATAGGGGCAGTTGAACGTGTTTTATTTCCCAACAAATGATGACCTATTGATTACAAATATCAACATTGAATAAGAGAAGAGCATTCATATTGAACAAAAAGAGGTTTTCGATGAGGTATTATGTCATGATTTTTATGATCCGATTTCCTTTTGCATGGAGTTAGTTTTTTCAAGAGGCCAAAATGTTGCAGCTTTTGGCATACCATTCATTTGTAGTAGTAAAAATAAACTTTCCATGGAATTATTTCTGCAAATGGTATATTCCTATTGCACTTTCCTATATAGTTGAAAGCAACAAGATCATTTCATCAATCTACTGTTTGCATGGCTAAAATGGAAGTTTTGTTTTACTTGATCAAATGGTTGATATCGTTAGTATAGGAGTGTACATAAATAATCTCGCCACTTGAGCATTAATTTTCAGTTTGTTTAGTGTGTTGTAGATCAGAAATAAGAGAATCCATAGCCCAATAAAAGCATTGAGCTATAGTTGCAGATTTGTTTTTCAGTTGAAATAAGACTGGTGTCGTGGCTCATAAAGGGAATTAAGTGGTTGGTGGCAGGGTGGCAAAAATAAAGAATTAAGGCACACATGTTTTTTGTTCTTAGGAACTCACAGAAAAGTGCTACCCCCAGTTGGAGTCGATATTATATCCTAGGCCTACACCTATTCCTTCTATTCATCAAACCATCTCATTCATCTGTCAACCTAGATTCTAGTTAGTTTTTCCTCATTGTGTGTTAAGTCATTTCAATTTGTTTTATGCCTATCCCTTCTTTGCTTATGATTATATTTTTTTCTATTTTATGAGATTCAGTCAAGTCTTGATTTGAGTTTGGATACATTCTATCACCATGGTTTATGTCACAGATGGATCACAAGGAGTTAACTTAAGCCTACAAGTGTAAAACTATTGATTGCAAGAATACCAGTATTCTTGCAATCAACAGACAAACTCTATTTTATGAATTTTTTATGTTTTAAAAAATATTTCAAAGTTTGAATAAAAGTATGTTGGCACCCATATCGCACTCACATGTTCCTTGCACCCTCGATATCATGCGCATTTGTTCCTTTTGCAGTGATCATTAGAGGTTTTGTGCAGTTATAATTGCAGGTTGTGAGTGAACCTGAAGTAACGCATACCCTCGACCACCATTGTCAATAGAGGCATCTACAGAAAAATGGTGTCATCCCGAGAGCATTGGCAGCTAAGTAGATCCGAGCCAAAGGGGATCAATTTGTTCGAGTCCATACTAGATATTGGTGACAAATTTATCATGGTTTTATAAAAATATTTGTTATTTCTTCTTTTAGTTAATTGGGCATGTCTTGGACAAAATTTCTAGATAATCTAGGGTTATAGGATGAAGTGCCAAAAACTCAGCAACCCAAAGAGAAGGAAATTGAATAGCAATCAGAAGAGAAGAATATGAAGTTCCTCGGGAAGCTAAGGTTCCCACAAAACATGGGAGTTCATCCAAATCCACCCAACATGCCAAAGAAAATACCTTACCTGCAAAAAGAAGAACCAGATCAAACAAAGAAAGATCCAGCATTCCAGAAAAAGACAGATAGAAGTTTATAGTTAAACATACATTCAAATTATCAGTTATGTTATCATTCCAGGAAGGAAAATTCAGGCTCCATTTATGATCAAACTGTAAAAAATATTCCAAACCGTTTATAACCCACTTCCAGAATGGGTCTATTTACCCTTCATTTAGGCGGTTTTCCAAATTTCTCAACAATTTGGGAGAATTATTGTCTCATCAAAACGAGATTTTATAGAACTTGTTTTCACATGCCTAGTCATCACCAAAAAATGATCTTGAGTGCCATATGTCCATTAGGGGACCATGCAAGAGCCAAGTATTAAGCAGTACCATTGTGTTTAAGATAGCAGTCTCAGGTTCTCATGGATTGGAGATTTATGGGTTATTCCATTAAATGTCGGAGCTTCATTTCATGGAATATTATTGATTTTTCTATGTATCTACTTCTGTTTTGGTAAGATGAAATCTCAGATTGAAACCATATTTTTTTACATGTTTCAAAAGAGGTAAAGATATCATTCAATTTCAAGAACTCTAGTTTGAAAAAAAAAAATCACATTGATTAGAATGCCAAAATTCCACCATTTTGGTGTGGACTGGCGAAATCAAGATGGAGGATTGGGAAGACCTCAATTATTATCGATCATTTTACTATATGGATGGAGTACATTTGATGATTAGATGATGGCTCTAAATTTTGGTTACCAATGTTGATTTATCTATCATAGGCACTTGGTGTCATTATAGAATTGCTTGATAAGGCAATAGATGAGATATAAAATGGGAGCAGAGTAAAGGTAGAGATCAAGCCTAAAATTGAAGATGACAGGGACATGAATGACAGTAACCTACAAGTTCAATATCTCAAGAAACACAATTATAGAATTAGGTGGCATATTAAAGATCTACAGCAACAAAACTAGGCTCTTGAGCTGCAACACACAAATCTACAGAAAAAATATCAGAAGTTGCAAAAGAAACACCAAAAAACTTGCTTGTTCTTGAAGGAGATTATATAAATGTATACTACTGTCAAAGAAAAAAAGAATTCAAATGTTGTTCCAACTTGGTCCACCTGTATTCAAGGTTTTTCTCTAGTTTTGGCGTACATGGGCATCAATGCAAAGTCAACAGCCAGTTACATCTTATGAAGACTCCTACTATGCAAACTCTTTCACTTTAGTTATCAACAATAGCTTCAGTTACACCGATAGAATATTTTTGGTTTAATTAGAGATACTACTTCCACTTGTAATAAATTGTTGCTTTTGATTAGAACAATGTTTTTGATTAAGTTCGAGCATTGTCAAATTCCTCCAATTCAAGCAAATGAAACTCAATTCCATATTTGAAGTTTGGAGCACAAGCGCTACCTAAAATTTATGTAGTGTTGTAAAAGTTTATCCCAATTCCTATTTTCTGGGGATTATCATATCTATTCTTATCAAATATTTTGAGAAAACAAAGATAGAGGATCAAAATAAATGAATTCATTCCTAATTTTAGGGAGCTTATTAACAGATGGCATTTCGAGATTTTACGGTTAATACCTTTTTTCCCATGTTTAGTCACTGTATTCAAGTGCAGTTTTTGAAAGGATGGAAATGAATTTTTGAAAACAAAAAGAGGTTTTTTGCAGAATGGACCCATTCATAAAAAAACTCTCTCATTTTTTATACAAGTGTCATGGTTTGGAATATTAGAATGAATCTTTACATCTCATTTTTCTAGATTTAAACATTGAATGTTTTCTTGTTTTAGTCACTAACTTTGGGCACAATTTACCAGAAACAAGAGGTGAATTTTTGAAAAAAAAAAAGAGGTTTTTATTTGGAATAGTCACATTCACTAAAACCTCTCTTAGTTTTTATACAACTATCAAGTTTTTTTATATACGAAGGGATGTTTAGACCCTATTTTTCAGGAATTTGCAAGATTTGTTTTTCTAAAAATAACTCATAAACAACAATCGATGAGCCACCTCATCAATTCGACTTGGATATATGATAGAGGTTTGAACCCTTTATTGATGGGGATAAATAGATGAATCTATGAATGTAATGTAGGTTCATTTTTTGGGAGGTATCAAGCATTGGGATTTTGGCTAGGCTTTGAAGCACAAAACTGTAAAGTTTTCCACCTAGTGAATACAATTTTTGGTGACAAACTATGTTTTCTCAAATCTTGTTTGTGTTATTATCTTATCTAGATGAAAATTGAAATGTATGAAAAGAATTTTTTCTTTTCCTTTCAACTATTTCCTTAATGAACTGTTTATTTTCATGCAACATGATTTCAGCTATTGTTTCAGTGAATAGTTTATTGTCATACAACATGTTTGGAGGATTTGTGTCTAGGTACATATTTTGGATATGAAATATCATTTTAGGTCTAAAAGTTCATACAGCAAGTCACACATTGTATGCTTGTTAGTATTTCCTTTGTTTTATCTTCATATCTTTATCTTCTTACCAGAATGCATGCCACCAGCTAAGGAAAACCTTGTAGTTGATGTTGTTGAACAGTCCAACTAGATCCTTGTCCTTGAAAACCTATCTATCAGTTGACCATCAAAACAAACAAACTCAATTCATAAAAAAACAATCATTCCAAAAATTGAGGTGACCTAGATTTTCCCTATAGTAGTCATGTGCATACCTTAAGACCAACACTCTCCTCTCTTACTTTTTCACACTTAGAATTTTAATTTTTCTCTCCCCCTTATCCCTCCATCCCCTACCTATGTCTATATGCTTTTCCACGCGTAGAATTTTTCTTAATTTATCCCTCCTCCTTATCTATCCACACTCCCTCCCATCCTCGCGGTGCTCTACGACCCCATGGATCTATGTGTCTCTCCTTATCTCTCCACAAGACCACCCCCCTTTCCTCCATCTATTCTCTTCTCTCTCCTATTCCTCTCTCCACTCCTGTTCCATTTCCCACTCTCATACTTAAAATTTTCTTAATATTTGTCTCAACCAATCATCTTGACAGACATCTTATTCTATGACAAGTGGCATCCATTGAACTCATGACATGTGGCAATCTATAGTATCCTATGGCACAACAACATATGGCATACATGACATCCATTCACACGAGGACACATGGAGACCAATCATCTTATGACACATGGAATCCTATGGAAACGTATCTCATTATGACACATAGATATGACGTGGATCTTGAGTCAATGTTGATTGGGATATGACTCACTTTTGTGCATTGACTGGGCACTTAGTAAATGTTGACTAGGTAATCAAAATTTTATTTAATTCATGAATTTTCTTAAGGGTCAAAACTCATAATTTCCATAGTCTCTTTATGTTCCACTTGAAAAGCATGTTAAGATTTTCAATATATACACTAAACTATAAAAACCAAAAATGTATGTGGGATATGTATTTTAATAAAAATCAAATTTTAAATAGAGGAGACGAATTTAAATGAAGGGATAGGATTGACCCGCGAAATTGATCAACTGTAGCTGAGTCTTTGACTTCTCGAGCTGATATATTAAGATCCTGACCTCAATTTGCAAAAAAATTACCTCGTTGGAAAGGTAATTCAATGAGGAAGATGACGGAATAGGTTTCAAGAGTTCAAATTAGATATAAATCTCCCATAAATTAAAAGAACAGTCAACTTAATTTCCATGGTTTGTTGATAAATTTATGTGGTACCTCGACTTCCCGAGCTTATATCTTGAGATCCAAAACTCCAAATTGTGCTCAGAAAGACTTGTTGGAAATATATAATGATAAATATTGAACCTAAATTGGTTTCCATGGGTGATAAATCGAATATCACACTCAAAAAATTAAAATACGGGACAATTCTAAAAAGGCATTTATTTTGAAAATGTGAAAATAAAAGCTTGTTAAGTGATTTTTATTAAATATGAAATGGAACCCACTTCGAGACACAAATGTTAATGATACAAAATTATTAATGAGGCTTCAATGAGGTATTAATTAAAGTTAATATTTCAAAAAGAATAACATATGGAAAATTCTAGAAGAGAAAACCCTAACTACATCAAGAACTTAAAAAGACCGGATTTTAAAAAGAAAGAGACGACTTCATCAAATGGTTAGAAGGTTGCATTATTAGAAGAGAGAGGGAAATCAAAATATTAGAACAAAAAGGTCCAACCATCAATATCCATCTAGATTTCTAATCAACAAATAAGGATATCCATTCTTCTTCTACTACTAATACTACACCATTTCCTCAAGGCTTTATGCTTGTATTTCTGAACTAAGCATAAGGATGAGTTATTGAGTGTTTCTCTTGTATTCTTCCGATAATTTTCTTTATAAGATCATGGATTATTTATAGTTATGTATGTGAATTCCATATGTAAGCCAGAAATTCCCATTGGATTCATGGAAATTTAGTCCTTGTGTGTGAAAAGATTTGTTTTTGAGTCACTAGTCAATTGGTTTGTTGAGAATGTTTTGTATTGTTGAATATATTTTATGATTAAAATCCATAGAGGACTACTTCAGGGTATTAATTTAATGATTTCTCATATATTGGGATCTTTGAGCATGATATTTTTTAATTATTCCCATCAAATTCCTTTCATTTATGAATGTGGAACTCATTTAAAGTTCTTTGAAATGATCAAAATCACTTCCTCCTTTTTATTGTGAGAAGATGTGGACGTATTCTCTACTTGTTTGTGATTTAGAGGGTTGTATAAATGATGTTGAGCATACATGTGTTTTGATATTGATTCCTTCCTTCAATCTTTTAAATGCTAAGAAGCCATTTATTTCATATAAATATCAAATCTGGTTATCAAGAACCATTTTATATATAAAATAAATCAATAAATACTTGGGGGTTGTTGTCTAGAATACTCCTAAATCCAAGAGAAATTGAGATATATCTTTCATCCAAAGAGGATTACCACCTCTATAAAAATGAAGGGGGATTCATATCCTTGTGAGTTTGTTTTTTACATCTTAACAAATCTAAACATGAACAAGTTTCTATGTGGAGTTGTCCAAACCAAGACAAATACAAC